>JZKD02S0442441.1:253831-267163 GCA_000966675.3 Picea glauca | reverse complement strand
ACTGCTCGATTGGAGGTTTCCCCCTCAAAGAGGCCTCTGAACATTGCTTTCTGAATCAAAGTGCTATTTCTATTTGCTATTGTTATATGATTTCTGTGTATTGTGAAGATTATGTTGGATATTTTACTATTATTCTGCCATTTCTAGCATTTTATTTCTCTCTGCATATTTTATATATCTGGTATCTTGCACACTATCTCTACCCTTACTATCATGGACATTTCTTGAACCCTACACATTATAGTGGTTACTCCAGTTTGAGTTGATGAGAGCACTATTCTTTCTCAACTGGGTACGATTTTAGCTGGTCCCTTGCTTGGAAATTGTGGAAAGAATTCTGTACTCACCTATTCATTCAAAGTTACAGTCAGTTGAAGCTTATGTTCCAAATAATGAATGGTTGTTTTTCTTTGTTCAATCATTATGTTGATTGTTTAAAAAAAAAGGGGGCACATGTGTTCGAAATGTCTAAAGATCGAATAGAGTAATAATGTCTAGAATAAATTGCATTGAACAATGGTTAAATAAATGATGGATATGAGTTGTTTGGAAACACTATGTGTGACCCAGTTGGATTTAAAGGATTATTACTGGGGTTGATGTTATGAATAATGGCTCAAAGACTATTGTTGTATTCTTATGATGTTGTTCGTCATGACTGTCATTTAATGATAATGTGGTTACAATGGTTACTATGATTAAATAATTCCGGGCATATCAAATATTTTATTTTGTAAAATAATTCAGAAGAGAGTAAGCAAATTGTCAAAGAAGGCATCGATTTGGATTATTTTTTTTGTTTTGAAAAAAAATACTTGTTAAACTTCAAAATTTTGGACAGAGATAAATTTTGATTGTATCTGAGGTATCATGTTTTAATTTGTTTCACTTGAACACTATCCATATTGATTCCCTATCATTCTATCATTTTTCACTAATTACATTTCCTACATGATATCGATTTCACTTATTGCATCCCTGTTATGTGATATAAATTTAAAAAGAATAGTTTGTGTGGAAGTGAAAGAAAGATAATATAACAAGGGTTGGTAACTTATATTCTTGATATTTTTATACACAGTTAAATTGTTTGGTTAATTGTTGAACAATATTCTTATATTCATTTCCTATCATTCTACCATTTTTCGCTAACTACACTCCCTCCATATTTCCCATGAACCCTATCATTCCCTGTTCACATGGAAATTAATGAATGGTTTGTTATGGTTGGATTTGCATGTACCTCGTGTCAATTTTGAGCCAAATTTTGATTCATGTAAGAAGAGTCTCATGCATGGTTTATTAAGATCTTTATTACTAACAAAATGTTTCTATAGGATGAGCTTTCTCAGTAGAGGCAACAATGGTCGAAATAATAGAGGCAAGGGAAATTAGAATCTAGGCCATAGGAGACCTAAATTTTCTATCCATTTTGACGCTAACCCACAATAATTGAACAAGTTGTTCCAATATGGGTTCTTTAATTGGTTTGGCCATGGGATAATGCACCCTTGACCAGAAATCCCCCCTTTTCATCCTCAGAATATCCCCAACATTCTCGTTCCTCCACATGTGTCTTTGCAACATGAAGTCTTTGTAAATGAAGGTTGGAAAGAGATCGTCAACAAACCTGTTTCTCACCATCATGGTTGGCCCACTATGTCATTTCCTTTACCACCACCTATTAATCCTAATGTCCAAATTGCCGATGTTGTTTCTCCAGTTCAATCTTCACATGCTAGTAAGAGATTGAAAACTGATATTCCCCAACCTGTGCAAGACAGGGGAAAAGAAATTGTCTCCCCTTCTTCTCCCTCCATTGATTCCTTGAAATATTTGTATTCCTACCTTCATTTAAAGGAAGACTTATCTCATATGATCAACGAGATATAACCCCAAGGGTCCAATCAACCATGGTCTACTTCATAAAAGTCTAAGGGAAACAACAATGAAAAGAGGAAAATTTCCTCACAAAGTGACAAATATGGTTTTTAAATTATATTTTTTTATGATTTTAGTTGATGAGGATAGTGCTTAATGGTTTTCAACATTTTTGGAAAGCAAGCCATGTTTTTGATATTTTATGGATAATGTGGATATATATATTATTTTTTGGATATGATATAAATTATTTCTGATATTTAAATTTCTAGTTTAAAATATATTCAAGGGAGTTACAAGGGTGGCATATGGTCAAAATGATTATATTTTGTGTGTTATATTTCATGGTTTAAAATGAAGAAAAGATGGGAGTCACAAGGGGTCCCACCTACCTAGTTATTATTAATTAAGGCCCTTAACTATACTATTATTATTTATTTCTCCTAAACTAATTAGTTAAGTTAAATCAACTTAACTAAATAAAGTAGTTGAAATACTTCAACTTATTTGGAAAGAATAAAAGATGAATGAGAAGAAGAGACAAATGGAGAATAGAAGGAGAAAACAAGACTAAGTTTTTCTCTTTAGTTACATGATATAGTTTCAGTTTTCATTCATTTATGAGTTTATTCGAAGCCTAATTCTCTTTTTGACAACATGGTCTTATTGTAGACAACAAGGTTCAATATTGAACCACACTTTTCAGACACTTTTTTTTTATGTGTTGATCCATCCTTGATAGTCTATGTATTCTTGTTTGTTTGTGAATTAAGTTTCCTGGCTGATAAAAGATATCTTGCAGAGTCAAAATTGCATTAGTTTGTGGCAAGTTGATCCATATTATTAATTTCAGTTTTACATTACTATCAGAGTCTTTTTGTATGGTATTCATCGGGGATCTCTAAATCATACCTTGGTCCATGTCCTCGTAGGGGTTTTGTAAAAAGAAAACACTTTTGGTATCTAAGAATGAAATAAAATCAGATTGTTATTCTGTCTCATATATGTGTATTTGTGACTTGGTTACTTTTCACTTTTGATCTCCATGTTTACTTATTTGCAAAATTTGTGTACATTCTAGAATATTTTTTAAATTTTATTTTATATTGCAACATTTTTAAATTATAGATCAACCTTAGTCCTTGTAATTAATACTTGCGGATTGGGAGAATATTTTGAGGCTATAATCCCCGGGTGACATTCCCAACTATCTTGTCCTAGCTAGACAAGAGATGAAAAAGATTGAGTAAAGTAATCCCTACCTTTTCCTCAACATTTATTTTGTGACCATACTGGGGAGATCTTCCATATCTATCTAGTTGATTGTATTCATAATTATCCTCTCTCTTAAAGATCAAACCAAAATTTCCTTAACCTTATTCAATACTATCTTAGAAAATACTAATACCTGAGATGAGCTTGAATGCTCATGGGAAGTAATCGAACAATATATAAGTATTCACAAATGTTGGGAGGCCAGGAAAAAGAAGCCTAGAAATCAGTCGTAGATCTCTTTTTCCTAAAGTTTGGTCTTCTTTTTTTCATGTCCTCAAATCCTTGCATCTCTAGGAGAAGAAGAGGATTGTCGCTTGAAATCACTACTATCATTTAAATAGGAAGGAGGAAATATATTATGTAAACCCAACAAGGTACTATAAGGAGAACTTTGTCTGATTTGGCTAGTTCACCTTTCTCACCCTCACCCATCATTTACAAAATGTAATCTATGGGTGTCTTTGGTGGTACTGGAGGTACCTCATCGGTAATTGATATTTTATATAGTCATCAGGTTCCTATCCAATCTACTACCAACCCTGCTAATATCATCAAGAAGTATGGAATTTTTCAATTTGAGGAAGATCCTACTACCAACCCATGGCACATATCCTCTCCCTTGAACCTAGCACCTGCTACTTATCCGTTACCAAAATTTAAAGAGAATCTACCTAGGATTTCAAGAAATAATATAGTCACTACAAATGAACACTTGGTAGCATTCTATAATGACTGTCACAATATAGGAGCTAATGATAATGATACTTACATGCGATTATTTTTCAACTCTCTTGAAGGGGAATAAACAACAATTTTTTTTTATCTCCATCCCAATATTCTTTCCACTTGGGAAGATTTAGTTTACTCATTCAAGTCCACTTATGGGCAGTCTAAAAGCCCAGATGAAAAATGAAGGGAATATAATAACATTGCATACAAGGATAGTGAGACTATTAAGCCTTTCAACCTTCATTTCACCAAGTTGTATAGTCAAATTCCCAAAATTATTCGCCCCTAGAACCAAGATGCCTTTATGCATTAATATAATGCTCTACCTTCCCCTTATCAGCATAGGCTTGAAGAAAACATTATTGATAATCTTGGGTATGCTCTTCATACTTTTCTAGAATATGAAGAATAACTAGAAAGAACAGGTCTCCCTAAGGGGGGAATCTAGTTAAACAAACAAACATGTCTACCCTCCTACACCTTGTACAGGATATGAACAATTGGATGATAGCATATGAATGAAAGGGAAATGTCCCTTTACTTACTCCTGGGGCATCATCTTCTTCCTCAACACCTTTTAGGAATACCAATGAAAACAAATTTCATCCCAAAGCCATCATGTCTCACAGTTGGTGTAAATTTTGTGAGGAAAATCACAAAGAAATTACTTGTGAGGTTAAGAAGAGTGCCAAAAATAATATCTTTGGAAAAAATCTTGAAACCACCATTGATGTTCTATATTGGGCAGAACTGAAAAATGTCATGATCATGTAGACTAGAAACAAATCCTATGATTCAAAAGGAAAATATGATCCCCCTCATACTTCTTCTAGTCCAAGTTCATATTCGCAAGCTTCCATTGTACAAGCTACCAAAACTCTCGACAGTCAAGGAGTTCCCTCCCCTCCTCCCTCTTCCAAATATAACATTCTCATCAAATTGGCTAATATCAAGGTTGATGCTGCTCTTCTAGACATGGTTGTCGTCCCCGAACAAGAAAAGCATCTCAAGAATTTTATGGAAGGAAAACCTTCCACCATAGACAATCTTTATGAAGAGGCCAAACAAGAGGATTCTAATTTAAATAAAGTAGGTGTAAATAATTCTATACACCTTGTAAAAAACCCTCCATTTTTCATTTCTGTAAAAATTATGGATAAAATAGCCCATTGTTTCCTAATTGACGGTGGTTCAGGTCCAAGCGTGATGTTGAAAATCATCATGGAAGAGCTAGGCTTATTATGGTACTAATGAAAATTATAGAAGCATGCTCTCCTATAAAAATCTACAACAGTCAACTATAGGTGAAATCAAAGACATGACTTTAGTTCTATGCACACATCCTGAAATAAGGACAACCCTCAACATCTAGGTAACTGACATGCCAATAAGTAACTATTTTATCATCTTAGGAAGAGACTAGAAAACCTTTACAGGTGAATATCTTTCACTTGATGGGACACACTTATCCATTCCTCGGAATGGAAATAATATTATAGTCCTAAGGGAAGGGATAATCTCACCATACATAGAGAGCATTCCACAACCTAACGTAAACTATGTTGAGGAAGACTTGGGAGTGTACTCCATCTTTGCAGATGAGGGTGACACTACCTTGGAACAAATTGATATTGAAGATGGTATGTGTCACATGCGCTTCAATATATCATGATCCAATGAAGGTAATGGATCTAGAATTATCTTATACTCACCTCTAGGTAAAATTCACAATGTTTATTATTGGTTAGAATTTTCTTGCACGGATAATGTCACCAAGTTTGAAGCATTATTACTAGGCCTTGAAAATGCTTATAATTTAGGTTGTGGACACCTTAGAGTTTTTGGGGACTTTGAACTTGTTGTGAACCTTGTACGTAGAATCTAATATCCTAGCAATAAGTTGATGAAACACTACACCCAAACTGTTTGGATGCTCATCTCGAATTTATTATCATTTAACATCACTCATGTTAAAAGGGAACTTAATTCAATGGATGATAGGTTAGATGTATTTGCAACATCTCCCTCTGAGCAACCTCTTCCTCAAAGACATGATTGTAATTTTCAATATTTATATCATCCTCACATTCATGACAATGTAGAGTCATGGAAGGTCTTCCCTAGTCATGAAGGCATTTGTGCTTTCATAAAATATGAACTATTTAAGCCCAAGGAGATTATATCCATGGAAAGCAACAAAATTCTGAAAGGTTTGACTCCTCTTGAAATTTCATTTTCATCGAGTCATGTAGGAAACAAAGAAACACATAAAAAAGAGGAGTAAAAAAGGAAAGTGGGTGAAACCATTTCCTTAAACATTGGAACACCCGATTCCCCCAAGAATGTTAAGATAGGTGCCCAATGTACTGATGAAGAAAAACTAAAATTCACTAATTTACTTCATGAATTTCAAGATGTTTTTTCTTGGTCATATGAGGATCTTCATGGTTTTGATCCTTCTCTCATACATAATGTCATTCCTATCAATGAAGGGATAAAACCATTTAGTCAAAAACAAATACCCATTAACCCCGCACTTTAATCTACTATTAGGAAGGAGTTGGAAATTTTTTTGAAATCTGATATAATTTTCCCGATTAAGTATTTTGAGTGGGTTTCCAATTTGGTTCCCATTCGAAAGACAACTGGTCAGATCCGATTGTGTGTTGACTTCCGCACATTGAATAGAGCGAGCGTAAAATACAATTTTCCTCTCCCTAACATGGAAATGATTTTTCAACAAGTTGCAGGGTCACAAATGATGTCCTTACTTGATGGTTTCTCTGGTTATAATCAGATCAAGGTAAAAATGTATGACAGGTAAAAAACCACTTTCACTACATGTTGGCGCACATTTTCTTATGAACGCATGCCTTCTGTCTTATCTAATGCAAGTGCCACCTTCCAAAGAGATATGCAGATAGATTTTGATGATATGATCAATAAGATTATCCAGGTTTATCTTGATGACTTGACTGTTTATTCAAAGAACCAGTTGGATCAGTTTGGTCATCTTAGAAAAGTTCTCATGCGATTCAGAAAGTTTGGTATTTCTTTAAATCCTTCTAAATCTATATTTGGAATTACCAAGGGAAAGCTCCTTAGACGTATTATTTCTTATTCAGGAATAATCATAGATCTCGAAAGGATCGTTGCTATTCTGAACCTTCCTGCCCCCACTTCCAAAAAGGAGGTTCAAGCCTTTATGGGCATTATCAACTTAGGTTTGTAGATTTGTTCCTGATTTTTCTTTAATGGTCAAACCAATTCATAATATTCTAAAGTAAGATCACTCATTTTCTTGGACTGAAGACGTCGAAAATTATTTCGTAAGGATTAAGAAGACAATTAGTTCCGTATCGGTTTTGGTGAAACTGGACTTTGAGAAATATTATATCATATACACTAATGCCATTGAGGAAGCAATTTATACTATTCTCTTACAATGTGATGATCAGAATAATGAAAAACCAATAGCTTACATGAGTCAAAGCTTATCATATGATGAATTCAAGTATTCTTATATCAAAAAACATGTTGTTTCTCTTTTTAAAGCTGTGGAGAAATTTCACCACTTTATCCTAGGCAAGCACACATAGGTAAAAGTCCCTTTGCATGTTGTCAAGTTTTTTCTTTCACAGACTTATATTTTATGGAAGCTTGCACATTGTCTTTCCAAGATCCAGGAGCATGATTTAACCATCATGACTTCAAAAACAATTAAGGGATGAGACTTATCCATTCACTTAGCTCAACATGCTCAAGCAAGTGAAGAAATTGACGAACAGGATAATCCTCTTTAACCACTATTTTGCATTAAGATTCAAACCCTTCCTATAGTTGAACATCCCTGGTATAAAAGTCTGGTGTATTAATTGCAATATAAAAAATGCCCAGATGATTTATATACTCATCAAAGGAGAAGGCTCCATCTTGAATCTTCCAAATATATTATTTTAGGAGAATTTTTGTTCAGGAGATCTACCAATGGCATATTACTTCAATGTGTAAATAATGAGGAAGCACATAAATTGTTGTTATAGGAAACTCGTGGATCTTTAGATTCTGTTATTCACGTAGGTGGTCACTTTTTTGCTAAAACTATTGCTTTTAAAATCATCAGAAAATGTTATTATTGGCCCTCAATTTTTGGATATTCTTATAAATTTTCAATATCTTGTGACAAGTGCCAAAACATTGTTGAGAAATAACGTATTTTTTCCATGCCTTTGAAACCTGTTCTCCTTGATTTTCCTTTCTCGAAATGGGGTCTGGAATTTATCTGTCCTATTAATCCTCCGTCTTCACTAGGGCAAGTTTTATCTTGAAAGCCATAAATTATTTCGTTAAATGGACTGAAGTTGTCCCACTTAAACAATCATAGGATGAACATGTAATTTCTTTCCTTGAAACTAATATTTTCTCCATATTTGGTATTCCTTTAGAAATTATCACAGATAACAACCTCGCTTTCATTTCCGCTAAGTTGACTAAGTTTTTAGCTAAGTTGGGAGTCAAACATTTGACCTCATCATCTTTTTACCCTAAATAAAATGGGCAAGCCGAGTCTACTAATAAAAATCTCATTAGGATCATAAAGAGGCTCATTAAAAATATCCTCGTAAATGGCACACACTCCTCACTTACGCCCTTTGGGAAGATCACACTACTACCAAGGTAAGGACAGGTTGCACTCCCTTTCAACTTGTTTATGGTCAAGAATCTATTTTTGCCATTGAACTAGAACTTTATTCTATACAACTGATGCTATAGATCGAAGAATTAAATTTTTCTAATGTCCCTCAAAGGATAAATGCATTGTTAGCTTTAGAGGAACAAGGAATGTTTTCCTTGGAAAACATCAAGAGACGACAACAAACCGTGAATAAATATTTCAACAAAAGTGCAAAAGCTATCAAATTTAAAGTAAATGAGAAACTTTTGCTTTGGGATTCAACCCATGCTAACAGAGGAAGACATTCGAAGTTTCAAAAATTATAGCTGGGTCCTTTTAAAATTGCTTTTGTCCTGGGTGCAAATTCTTATCTTCTAAAGGACTTGGAAGAGAAATTATTTTCCTATAGTACCAATGGTTCCCACTTGAAGCACTATGTGGAACTAGTTTCAAAGATGAACACTGCATGGAAGTCATTGTTGTATTATAGTTTTCTGTTTCACTATTTTGATTTTGCCTTGCTATTTTTTGATTTTTGTTGTTTCATTTCCACTTTTTTTCTTTTATTGTTTTCCTTTTTTTTATTAGAAATAAACTTTGGATCCTTTTTGCAACAATGATGCTACTATATAAGTATTGTTGATCAATAAAAATCAAGTTACACAGTTGTCATGATGTCCCCCTTGTAGACATCACTAAAACTAATTTCTGCTTCCAGTACTGTTGTTAAATAGATGATTAGATTTTCATCCCTACTTTTTGCTATCCCTTTCTTCCCTCCACCTTAAGATTCAAAAGATCATACCATAACATTTTCTCTGTTAAAAAAAAAACACTTTCACTATGACCAATTAGATGTTATGCATACAGGAACAAACCCCTCATATGTAACACTTTTCATGAGCTATTCCCAAGTCTTGGATAATTTTTTCCCTTAAACTGCCTCACTCTCCCTATTGCATAATCATTTTGGTAAATAATTCTTTGATATACGATTCACCTCGTCTGAAAAACCTGAAATTTTGAGTTCTTAATCTATTAGAAACATATATCCCTGTGCAGTCACCAATTGTTGATGCTTGAAAGAGAAACGATGAATACTATGCTCACAAATGATTGCCAAGATTTATTATTTAACTATATTAATAATATACTAGTAGGTGGGAACCCCTTGTTTAACTTTTAGAACTATGATGGATAAGCAATGCTTATATTTTGTTTACCTATGTGTTGGTAGCAACACAAATTTCTACATCTCATTTGCTTCAAATCATGGTTTAAAATGTTTATGGTAATATGTGGTGGTTGGGTGATTAAAGAATGGAGATAAATGGTTTTGTTGATCTCTCATGAAATATGACAATGCTTCCTTTTGGATGAAAGAATTATACTCCAATTTTGTTTTTGATATTGTGTATTTTCCATGGCAAAAGTTTGGGTGATCTTGACCCTTACTACTATGGTTATGAGCATTGTTTCAGTTGAATATTGGGTTGTGTTCCTAGAAATTTTTTATTTGAAGAAATTTGATATTGGCAAGGGGTGGCACACTTTGGAATATCATGCACTTTGCAAAATTAATATGGAAAGTGTATATTTGGTTGTATAATGGTTTTGAATGTAGTGCTATGGTGAGTTGGCTAGTGGGCTTGGCTCGTACTAAGAGTTGAATGAAGATCTGAAAGAGGAAGTGACGTGCAAAAAATGTACGTCACTCAAACTTCCCTTGAGCCCATCACCCTAGTAATTATTTCATTTTTGACTCTATTAGTTGTTGTTGCTCCACCTTTCTCAATCGTGGAGGAAGTATATAGCCTTGGGTTTTCTCCTTGTGCAATATTTTACAGGTACGAGGTTTTATTACTTTTCCATCCATGAGAATTTCTCTTCCCTTAAATCAAATGTTGGCTTTGGTTGCTCATGGTCTACATGATTCTCAAGCTATTATGATGTTTCAGAACGATGTGTTTATGGTTGCATCCTTGGTTTCTTAAGGTGGTCATTTTTATATTGTTGGCATTAAGGGTTGGTTGTGGGTCCTCATTGTGTGTAATTGTTCGTAGGGAAATGCTGAGTAAAAATTGTGGTTTAGCCTGCATTGTCATAGTTATGTATTCGGGTTTGGCCTCTCTATTGAAATGGGCTATCCCAGTCTGCTTAATCTCTGAGCTTTGCGAATATACCACCTATATATTGATATAAATGGTTTCTGTGGCTAGTATACATGCACCATATTTCAACCCTATGGATTTTTATGTATCCAGTTCCTTGTCCTGGAAAAACCCTCAGTTGCTAGCATGCCTTCTTATGACCTCACTGTCACTATTTTGTGGTGAACATTATACAATTGTCTTGACATTGCTTACCTAGATTTTGACGGGAGAACTATTTGTATTATTTTGGTTGGGAAGGGGGTTTTATTTGGTCGCTCATTATGTTGTGTTGAAAGAAGTGTTGGGTTCACTTATTTTTTGGAAGATTATAGTCCGTTATACGAATCTCATTAAGTCAAGAGAAATGTTGAGAATTATTGTTATACTATGAAAAGAACTCTATGGAGTAACATTTAAGTACTATGCAACTGCCAAACCCTCTGGCTAAACTACCCCATTTTCTCTACCCTTACTATCATGGACATTTCTTGAATCCTACAGATTACAATGGTTACTCTAGTTTGAGTTGATGAGAGCAATGTTCTTGCTCAACTGATAAAGATTTCAGTTGGTACCTTGCTTGGCAATTATGGAAAGAATTATGTACTAACCTATTCATTCGAAGTTACAGTCGGTTGAAGCTTGTGTTTCAAATAATGAATGGTTTTTTTTCTTGGTTCAATAATTATGTTGATTGTTTTAAATAAAAACAAGGGGCACCTGTGTTCGAAATGTCTGAAGCTTGAATAGAGAAATAATGTATAGAATAAATTGCATTGAACAGTGGTTAAATAAATGATGGATATGAGTCGTTTGGAAACACTATGTGTGACCCAGTTGGATTTAAAGGATTATTCATGGGGTTGATGTTATGAATCATGGCTCAGATAATATTGTTGTATTCTTATGATGTTGTTCTTCATGATTATCATATAATGATAATGTGGTTACAATGGTTATTATTATTAAATAATTCTAGCCATATTAAATAGTTTATTGTGTAAAATAATTCAGAAGCCAACAAGAAAATTGTCAAAGAAGGCATCAGTTTGGATTATTGTTTTGAAAAAAAATACTTGTTAAACTTCAAAATTATAGACAAAGATAAATTTTGATTGTATCTGAGGTAGCATGTTTTAATTTGTTTCACTTGAACAATATCCATATTGATTCCCTATCATTATATCATTTTTTGATAATTACACTCCCTCCACGATCTCGATTTCACTTATTGCATCCATGTTCTGTGATATAAATTTAAAAAGAATAGTATGTGTGGAAGCAAAATAAAGATAACATAGCAAGGGTTGGTGACTGATATTCTTGATATTTTTATACACTTTTAAAATGTTTGGTTAATTGTTGAACAATATTTGTATATTTTTGTTTTTGTGAATAAAAAGATAAAATTCTTGTTATAAAATGTTTACCATACAAAAAGGCCACATGTTTTTAGTCTGCCAGTTGTTCCACCAAATTAATGGAAACCAAAATAGGTGGCAGACTATGATGTCATTGTAAAAAATGAAAATCCACCATTTTCCCTGCCAAACAGAAACTAGGGAAGGTGGCAGATTTGAGTCTATGTAGCACTATGCTAAGCAAGAAACCAAGAAAAAAAGAATACATAGACTAAAAATTAAATAAATAACTGTAAAATTTCTCTGTAGCAGTGCAAGGAGTTGAGCTGAGAATGCTCATGATAACCAAAGAAAGTGAATTACACATTTGCACCTGAGTTCCTGTCACTTGGGTCATCATTGAGGGGGGCCTTCCTGGGCTGGAGCACAAATGGCTTGGCACAAGTCGGACACCTCTGGGATACTGGTGCATTCAATTAGGCCTTGTACATCATGTCAATTATCTGATGCATGAGGGTGTCTCAGTGAATTTGATCAACCATATGGCCTCTAAGCTAAAAAATGAGCACTAACTGCTCTAGATGTAAGAAGGGTGGTGGTTCCTGGTTGAAGTCTGGGAGTGTCGAGAATGGTGGTGGCACCACGACTAGGATTCCCTCCACCTCCATACCAAATACCATTTCTACCTTGCCTAATTCCTCCTGAGACGCTTCCCTATCCTCTTCTACTTCGAGCTGCTCCATTGTCCCGCGCTCCTCCACCTCCCATGAGTCTTTGAATTGAATGGTGTCCTTGGGGTCGGGGTGGAGGAATTCCTCCTTAATTATGCATGTAGTCTCTTCCCTAGCCTCATGCACTTGTTGGATTGTGGCTGAAGCACTTTTGTTTGTTGGGAATTGTCTTGGGGGATGGAAATTGTCTGGTACAGTGAAGAGGAGGGGTTTTGGAGGCAAATGGATAGGTTCATTTGGAATATCCTCCTCCACGTATGCCATCGACGATGTTATGGGCTTCACCCTTCATTGGGTATGGGATATGGATAAGTATTTCTACAGTCATTGTGCCCTCCATTGTCTAGCAATGAAACTGTACTAGGCAGGGCCGTGACATGACCTGATTCTTTCCCTTGGCATGGTGGGTAAAGGGAGGGTGAAAATGAGCAAGGCAAGAGAGATGGGGGCCAAATGGGTACTGCACCAGTTCTTAGAGAATTTGGGCTAGTGGAACGCAGAGGTAAAATGGATCCATCCTTTGCTAC
>JZKD02S0442441.1:225366-240157 GCA_000966675.3 Picea glauca | reverse complement strand
TATATATATATATATATATATATATATATATATATATATATATTTGGATATGATATAAATTATTTATGATATTTAAATATCGAGTTTAAAATATATTCAAGGGAGTTACAAGGGTGGCATATTGTCAAAATGATTATATTTTGTGTGTTCTATTTCACGGTTTAAAAGGAAGAAATGACGAGAGTCACAAGGGGTCCCACCTACCTAGTTATTATTAATTAAGACCCTTAACTATACTATTATTATTTATTTCTCCTAAACTAATTAGTTAAGTTAAATCAACTTAACTAAATAAAGTAGTTGAACTACAAATTCTTTGGAAAGAATAAAGGCTAAATGAGAAGAAGATACAAATGGAGAATATAAGGAGAAAGAAAGACTAAGGTTTGCTATTTAGTTACATGAGATAGTTTCAGTTTTCATTCACTTATGAGTTTATTCGAAGCCTAATTCTCTTTTTGACAACAGGGTCTTACTGTAGAAAGCAAGGTTCAAGAATGAACCACATTTTTAGATGCTTGTTTTAGAGGTCTTGATCCATCCTTGATAGTATATGTATTCTTGTATGTTTGTGTATTAAGTTTCATGGTTGATAAATGATATCTTCCAGAGTCAAAATGGAAGCAATTTGTGGCAAGTTGATCCAGATTATTAATTTCATTTTTACTTTACTGTCGGAGTCTTTTTGTGTGGTGTTCATCGGGGATCTCTAAATCAGACTTTGGTCCATGCCCTCGTAGGGGTTTTGTAAAGAGAAAACACTTTTGGTATCTCAGAATGAAATAAAATCAGATTGCTATTATGTCTCATATATGTGTATTTGTGACTTGGTTACTTTTCACTTTTGATCTCCATGTTTACTTATTTGCAAAATATGTGTACATTCCAGAATATTTTTTAAATTTTATTTTATATTGCAACATTTTTAAATTATAAATCAGTCTTAGTCCTTGTTGTTAATACTTACGGATTGAAAGAATATTTTGAGGTTATAAACCCCAGGCGACATTCCCAACTATCTTCTCCTAGCTAGACAATATCTGAAAATGATTGAGTAAGGTAATCAATACCTTTTCCTCAACACCTTGGAGCTTACAATCCTCAATGGTAGGCCTCCTTGTGATCAACATTAGGTTTACATAATTGAATCCTTATCGATTGATTCTACGAGTATTCGACACCAGATCATCTATTCACACTCTCTATATTGTACTAGGTAACTTGGGGCCATATTCATCATCAATGGGTTCCCTCATGTCTGTTAACAATATACATCAATGACCGATAATCAAATGGTTTCTACCATGCTCGATATCAACTCATTTCTTCACATGATGTAGATTTGTACCATTGGGGTTTGTGAATCAATACCTTGGGTTTGGGGGCCACATCATTTTAATACAACATCCCTTCCCAAGTTGCAATGGAGTATATCACTTTTATATGGAGACTTCAAGGGAACTTTCCTTAGTGATCATTGTCTTCATGACATCTATATGATGTGTCATAGATCCACATTGTATTATCTCGTGACTATGGTCTTATTGATAACATGGATCCACTATGTATTCGTTCATGGACATGGTCTAGCATTTCATATCATGGATTCATAGTGTACTTTTTTTTGGCCATGCTCATACAGAGTTTGAGTATGTCTACCTATGGGATTGGTCTATATATGGTATCAAACTTGGTGTTTGATTGCAGGAATTCTTTGGTTTCTAAACCTCCTTTTCTTTCTCCTTACATTGCCTCACATGGACATTATTGTAATGTATTTCGGCCAACCACTCCTTTCCTCACCTCACACATTAGGAGGCATATGTTATATCCTTAATTTCCACCCTATAGGCCAGAGAGGAAGCCAAAAGAGGATAGAGGCTAGAATACATCTTTTTCCTAAGGTTTGAACCCTTTTAGACTCCTTTTTGGAATCCTCGCGGGACACCTAGTAGACAAAAAGAAAGGGCTCGTTGGTCACCATTGTCTCAACAAGCAAGGTACTGCTAAACCCCCCTACTCCCCCATTAAGATACACAAACTCCTGGTCAAGGATCTATGATTCTTGAGTCAAATGACTCTCTAAAACCTTAATGGTCTCCTTCTATATCTAAACATAGGCCTTTTTGACTCTCTAGTGAAGGTCTTATAGTACCCATGACCTTTCCTTTCTCTCTCATGCGAAATCTCAGAGTATTAGACGTTAGCTCCCTTTTCTGATAATCCCTCTCTTGATGAGACCTTGGGCAATGAACTTACACGATTGCGAACTACCCTCAACGTTTTAACGTTTGCGCAACTCCTGTCCCCAAAATTCTACGAGACCATCAATCTCTTGATCTTAACGGTACTGTCTGAGTTGATGGTTCAAATATGATCTTCCCCAAATCCACAGATGATATCTGCCCCTCCTAAATCAATAGATCATATTTCCTTCCTGATTTCGGACTTTAGGGTTTTGAAATCTCAAACATGACTTTCTTCTGTACTTCAACCTTCTGGAACTGATGATTTGCGGACACCTGTCCCATGCAATCAATGATGTTGATCACTTTGGAACTCTAGACTTTGGATTTATCAAAATTCAACGCTTTGATTCTTTGGATTTTATCCAAAGACTATAATCCACTGATGCGTGTCCTCCTTGGATCAATGACTACGATCCCTTCGCATCTCCGGACTTCAGAATTTTCAACTCTCAAATTTTCTCTCCCCGCGAAGTATGTGGATTTATGTCACATGTCCTCTTGATATGATGATCGAGGATTACTTCAGGACTTTACCTAAAATCCATGGATTTATGCTACGTCTCCCTTGATCTGAAGATCGAGAGTTACTTCGGGTCTTCGGGATTCAACATTCTCAGTTTTCAACTAAAACCCCACTTCAATTTTCCCAGAGCTCATGATCCACTGACAAGAGTCTTCTTGCAGATCAATGACTCTTGGCCCTTCGGCTCTTTGGGCTTCGGGTGTTTCAATACTTCAACCTTCACCTTCCTTTGGATCTCATGACCCATCGACACGTGTCCTCCTAGATATAACGGTCCAGATTTTCTCCGGCCCTTCGGCTCTCCATGCTTCAGAAATATCAAGTTTCAAACTTGCCTCCTCCTAGACCCATGGTATCTGATGACTCAGGTTCACCCTATATGATCCGACTCTTGAAGCTTACCTTGAACAATCTGATGACTCAGATTTTTTCCTGTTGATCGAATGACTGAGATTCTAATTCGACTCTCTAGCCTTCGATAATCTCAAATCCTCAAACCTTGATTAGCTCTCTCTCCCGAATGTACAAAGCGCTAAGTCTTGTGTACTTTAATATGATCAAATGATTGTTGATCTTTTACATAGTGATCCAACAACCACTATTGCTCCTCCTCCTGAGCTTCTAATTTCTTCCAACTTAGAATATTTATCAGTCTTCAAAGGTTTTGACCTTTTTTCCTCCTACGAGTCTGAATATTGGATCTTGTCAACACTTTTTAAAAGTTCTATCCCTTATTATATTTATCCTTAAAAGGATTTATATTTCCCACGCACTCCTTGCGTTCAGGGATTTTGATAACTCACTTTGAAGGATTTCTTGAAAAGAAAATCTTCTCGCCCTCCCGGCGTTCTTCTTCTTTGGTTCTTCGACGCTTGGTCGCTCCTTGACATTGTGCACTCCTTCCACCTAGTCTAAGTTTCCTTTTTTCTCTTTGAACTCCTATGATTCACTCCGAGACTCAATCGACGCACTCCTTGCATTCAATATGCACACCTTGCATATGAGTTTCAAAAGAGAAACCATTGAAACTTATCCAATTTCGTCACGAAATCATATGATCAACTTCTTGAATGATCATACATGAACGAAATGAAATAAACCACACACACAAAATATCACATTCATTTAATCATGCATCAAAATGAACACAGTCCAAGATTTGGGACAATTATGTCTGTTCTATTCATTCATGAAACAAATTATATAGTATTGCAGTTCTCCAATGTGTCTTTCTACTATTCTACTCTACTCTATTGATCTCTATCTCCCACTAATTTTACAATGCAACAACAAACTATCTAAGGACTGGCTCCACGAGCTCTCTTCATCCTGTCTGCAACCTATGCTTTCAACTCTTAGTGGTTACCTACTTTTTCATATTAACATAAATACCAGTTATTTCCATATAAGAGTCAACACTCCATATCTGCAACTTCTTACAGTCCTATATGACTTTACAAACATGACATATTTAAAAAATTTTCTTTCAAAATATCTCAACAACTCGATTTACTTATGAGTTAAATGTTGATTTGAATCTCTGTCATGCTGAGATGTCATTCCTTTTGCTTCCACGCTTGCTTCTTTGACTTTGAATGCGATACTTCTACATCATACTCCTCTGGTTAAAATTTTCATGGACTCCTGTCCATGAGGTCCTGCACTGTTTTTCCATGCTTAAAAATATCAGGTTCTATGACCCAACTTGCATATTCCATTGGATTATCTTTCCACTTTACTAAGTATTCAGGATATGTATTCCTCCTGGTCTTCTTTCCAGCTCTTTGTTCAATAATTTTCTCCATCTGAGGTTTTTCTGCTTTGGGCAATTGTTCTTCCCACTGAACTTCCTTATGATCATCTGATTCTCCTACTTCATCTCTCCTATAAGGATACATGTTTGCAACATTTAATATCAATGATATCCCAACATTGTCTGGAAACTCAATTTCATAAGCATTGGTTGTGCATTTTCTGAAATCCTGCATGGTCCTATCTTCTTCATCTTCAACTTGTTATATGTTCCCCTTGGAAACCTTTAATTTTTCAAATGAGATAAAACTTCATCTCCAACTTTGAATTGAACTTCTCTCCTCTTTTGATCAACTCTGTCCTTGTATTTCTGGTCGTTGTCCTGCAGCTTCTCTTTGACTTTGTCATGGAGTTTCTGCATTTCTATTGCAAAATCCTCTGCTCCAACACTTCTGAAGTCATCTTGATTCATATCTCTCAAATCTGTAATCCCTCTTGGTTGTATACCATACACAATTTCAAATGGAATTTTCCCTATGTTTTTGTTCACTGAATTGTTGAATGCAAATTCTACTTGTGCCAGAATCTGATCCCATTGACGACCTTGCTCAATGACTAAAATTATTAACAATTTTCCAAAAATCATGTTTACTACTTCAGTCTGTCCATCTATCTGAGGGTGATATGATGAACTAAATGACACGTTTTTCCCCAAACTCTTCCATAGAGTCCTCCAAAAGTGTCCTACAAATTTGGTGTACCTGTCTGAGACTATGCTCCTAAGAAATCCATGTAGTCTCACTACTTCTTTGAAAAACAAATTTCCCATGTGTGTAGCATCGTTTTTTTTCTGGCATGGTATGAAATGTGCCATTTTTGAAAATATTTCCACCACAAAAAATATGGAATCACTCCCTTTCTGAGTTCTAGGAAATCCCAAAACAAAATCCATATTGATTGCATCCCACAACCTTTCTGAAATTGGTAATGGCTGATACAAACTAGTATCCTACTGTCTTCATTTTTCATATTGACAAATTTTGTATTTGTTTACAAAATGTTTCATCTCTTGTCTCATGATTGGCCAATAATACAAATTTCTTAGTTGTGCAAATGTCTTATCATGACCAAAATGTCCAACTAAACCTCCACTATGTTTCTCCTTCAATAGATTATCTCTCATTGAGCATTTCAGTATGCATAGTTGGTTTCCTTTCAACAATAATCCATTCTGGATCAAATATTCAATCCATGGTCTTTTTTCTCCCAAAAAATAATTCTTGCATGCCTTATAAGCTTCCTTGAAATCTGCATATTCTTTATACATCTCCTTGAGGTGTTCAAACCCTAAGGTCTCCACTTGGAATTCCTGTACAATCAAACTCCTCCTGCTCAAATCATCTACAACTTTGTTAGCAGTTCCAACAATATTTTTAATAACAAAAGTAAAGTTTTTCATAAATTATACCCATTTAGCATGTCTCTGATTAAACTTTTCTTGCCTAGTAATAAACTACAAAGCTTGGTTATCACTATACAAGACACATTCTTTAGGAATTAGATAGTATCTCCACTTCTTCAAAGATTGAATCACTACATAAAATTCTTTTTCATATGTGGAATACTTCTTCTTGGTGTCATTCAAATTATCACTAAAATAAACAACTGGCCTATTATCCTGATTCAAGACTGCTCCAATAGCTAATTCACTTGCATCACATATCACCTAAAATGTTTTTCCAAAATATGGTAAGACTAGAATTGGTTGTTCTATGATCTTCTCCTTCAACACTTTGAAACTTTTTTCATATTCCCCTGTCCAACTAAAGGACTTGTGTTTCTTCTTCACAGTTTCTAGCATGGGTGTACATATACCACTGAAATTTTTGATAAACTTTCTATAAAAACTTTCTAACCCATGAAAAATTATTACCTCAAATATGTTGTTTGGCGATGGACATTCTCTGATTGCTCTCATTTTTTTTGGATCCATCTTCAATTCGTTTGAAGAGATCACAAAACACAAGTATATGAGTTCCTTCTTCATAAAAGAGATTTTCTTTAGATGTATCAACAATTTTTCTTGTTGAAACTTTCACATCACTGATGTCAAATGTCTTAAGTGTTCTCCCTTTGTCTTACTGAAGATTAGTATGTCATCTAGATATACTATGACAAATTTTCCTATGAAGTCTTTCAATACTTCAATCATCAATCTCATAAATGTTCTTGGTGAATTTGTCAACCCAAATGGCATGACCAACCATTCAAACAATCCTTCATTTTTATTGAATTCTCTTTTACCTTCATCTCCCTCTCTCATTCTTATTTGATGATATCCACTCTTCAAGTTTATCTTGGAAAAATAGCTTGCTTTACTCAAACAATCCATCAAATCATCCATCCTTGGTAAATGGAATCTATACCTAATGGTTATCTTGTTGATGGCTCTGGAATATATACACATTCTCCATCCTACATCCTTCTTTGTACTTAGCACAGTTGGTACTACCCATGTTCTTAGGCTTTCCCCGAATAAACCTTTATCCAACAACTCCTGGACTTGATTTTTGACTTCTTCATTCTCTCTAGGTGTCAACCTATAAGCTTCTTTGTTTGGTAAAATAGCTCCTGGAATAAGGTCAATATGATGGCTTATACTCTTCGTGGGTGGCTATGAGTGGCTATGGGTGGCTTATACTACTATGTCATCAAATTTTTCTAACAGTTCTTGGATTTCTTTAGGCAAATCCTCCATAGAAGTATTTGTAAGGATAACTCTAAGATTCCTCACTACAACAAACTATATTTGTTTTTCCATCTTGACTTCCTTCAATATTTCCTTCCCACTCATGAGAAGTATACTTGAACTATATTCCCTCTTTTTCTCTTTATCTTCTATTAATAACAACATGTGTCCTACCATTCTTTTCTAGGGTATAAGTATTCTTTCTTCCATCATGAATAATGTTTCAGTCAAACTTCCATGGTCTCCCCAATAAAATATGATAGACATCCATAGGAATTACATCACATAATATTTCATCCCTATAACCTCCTATTTTAAATTCAACTTGGCATGTTGACTTACCATTACTTGATGTCCTTTCTACAACCATGATACCTTGTATGGGTTTGGATGTGCATTTTTCTTCAACTCCAACTTCTCCACCATCTCTATGTATATTAGATTTTTAATGCTCCCACTTTCTATGATCACCTTGAAAACTTTGTCTTTCATCTTGAAATCACTGTCTATGATCACCTTTTCCAACTAGCTCAAAATAGTTTTCTGACAATTTTGGCAATTTACTATTTTTAGCAGTTTTAACTTCCGAGGCCATTTTGAGGGACTAAATGAAGATTTTTTAGGATTGAGATCCTCAATGATAGCTAAAATAATGATTGAGCCCCCAAAATGAATCTCCTTAATGATACCTTTTCAATGGGCTATCACACACCTAAAACGGAGATCGTATGCAAAAGTTACGACCCCGATAAGTTGATGTACTAACTTACCCAAATGGGGCCCACATGACTTTTGACGCTTCATCTCCTAGGGTTAGGTTTTTGGATGTCTATGGTTTTTGGAATTCCTTCTTATTGTAAAAAGGCCTTCAGAGCCTCATCATAACCTTCTTCTTGAAAATGCACGCTGCCGTCACATCTCTTCTCAAAGATAAGCCGCCACCATTCTAGCAAGCTTGTTTCTGGTACATTTTACAGTTTCAGCTTATTTCATTATTGAATAGAAATTTTTTTTTACTGTATCTCTGTTATTTTGTGTTAAGAACATGTTAATAATCTGTATTCATTTAATTCTTCTCATTAAATCTGAATCAATGGTATCATACTGGTCTTCTCCTTGTCGTCTTAATGCATGTCCCCAACAAGGTCAGAGTACAAAGAGTTGTGTCTCGAGCTTGTTTCTCTTGAGGAAAGAAGCTCTCGCATGCCCAAGGGACCTCCCATGGAAGGAGAAAAGAAGGATGACGGGATAGGAGATCCTTTAAAACTATTGATTGAGAAAGTCCTCACACAACAGAGGAACGAGATGGTGGATAGTTTCGCGCAAATCTTTCGGCGACTACCAACAGGCGATGCATCTTCTTCGAATGGAGGCACCGCCCCCTTCAAGGTACAAATAAACCTCAATATTCGTATATTTGAAGGTCAGATAGATGAAAATGCTATAGACAAGTGGTTGAATCTACTAGAAGGGTATTTTTCTATCCATAACTTTTCGAATAAAGAAGAGATTACTTTTGCGCTCCTCAAAGTCGTTCCCCATGTCAAAGATTGGTGGGAAACTTTCTGTGAGCAAAAGGAAATAGAGGAAACCTCATTATTTTCAATGATGACCACCTGGGAATCCTTCAGGGATGCTATTAAGGAACAATACGACCCTATCAAAAGTTATGACGACCTGTATACCAAATGGACCACACTGCGGAAAGAAAGAGACCAAGCAGTGCTAGATTTCACAAATATCTTCCATACCTTGCGCACCAAGTTGGGTATCAAATATTTGGAGCAAAATATGGTGCTCAAGTATCRTGGTGCTYTGCATAGATACATCCAGACTGAAATGGAATTTCTAGACATCTCATCCTTGGGTGTGACCTACYGATATGCTATCAAAATCAARCAGAAGCTCAAACAAAAGAYGCGACAATTTGGGCCTGGGAACCCCTCACAAAAAAATCTAGGAAAGGGAGGCCCCAACCCATCGAAAAAAGGACAGAGAAAATATGTACAGTATCAGRAMAACCAGTCCAAGCCCCCAGCAAATAAGGACACCGAAAAGATAAAGAAAGATACCGGGAAGTGGTGCGACTTCCATAAGAGCCYTTGGMATAACATTGTTGACTATCGCTCAAAGTAGTCATTGGTGGCCGAAGTGAAAGCCTCTGAATCAGATGTAGATTATGACTCYGAKCCAGAACCAGAAAGGGGAAKATGGATCATTGAMAYAGAACCCAGTGCCACCATTKCTACCACCAAGCTCCAKCCTGGTGAACCAGATCARCYAGAAGAAGGAGAGTGCCTCTTCCATTCACARATGTGGGTAAAAGGCACTYCATTGCACTTCATTGTTGATAGAAGTAGCCAGAAGAAACTCATCTCTGYAGAGGTCRTCAAGCGGTTGGCCCTGCCAACAACGCCACACCCACAATTATACACCATTGGATGGATCCACCAAGGAAGTGATCTCCACGTCAGCCAATAGTGYCGATTGTCATACGACATMAATCCCTTCAAAGACGAGGTATTGTGTGATGTTTCTCCTCTTGAAGTTTGTGATGTTCTTTTAGGCCAACATTATTTATGGAAATGTCATGCTGTATATGAATCTAGGCCTCCTAGTTTTATTATTACTTTGCATAGGAAATTGTACAAGATACCCGAGGCAGCCCCACCTAGTGCTATTTCCTTGATCTCTGCTAAGAAATGCAGGAAGGTCATCTCTCAAACAGGGAAGTTTGTCTTCCTTGTGATTCACTCTCAGAATAAGCAAAAGATCACAGCCACATCCAGGGTCTTTGTGGCCGACCTCTCCACATAGCATAAGCAAGTAGATAATATCGTGGAAGAATACTCAGATATATTCTCCTCACCTACAGGAGTACCTCTACAATGTCAGGTCAAGCACCCCATCTATCTGACCCCCGACACACCGCTACCCAATGGGTGAGTCTATCATTGTTCTTTGTTAGAGAATGAGGAGATCAAGAGATAGATCCAAGAACTACTCCACAAGGGGCACATATGCCCTAGCTCGTCACCTTGTGGGAGCCAATCGTGCTGGTACAGAAGAAAGATGGAACCTGGTGACTCTGTATTGATTACTAGGATTTGAATAAAATCAGAGTCAGAAATCGGTACCGGATTCCCCGAATTGATGACCTCCTTGATCAACTCATGGGGGACAAATACTTCAGTAAGATTGATCTGAAGTCTGGTTACCACCAAGTCCTGATAGAACAAAAAGATGTATGGAAGACCGCCTTCAAGTCAAAGGAAGGCCTTTTTGAATGGTTGGTCATGCCCTTTGGTCTGACAAATGCTCTAGCCACTTTCATGAGGATGATGGACGATATCTTGCGACCATTCACCAATACTTTTGTAGTGGTGTATCTAGATGACATTCTAATTTACAACAAGACTTGGGTTGAACACTTGCAACATATTCAACAGGTTCTACACACCCTGTGACAGCACAAGCTATACGCCAACTTGGAAAAATGCTCCTTCGGCATGGACAAGGTCCATTACCTAGGCTACATCATTGATCAACATGGAGTACATGTGGATCCAGCCAAGATCCAAGTCATCCATGACTGGTCATCCCCAACAACACTCATTGAGCTTCAGAGCTTCTTGGGCCTTGCCAATTTCTACCACAGGTTCGTGTTGGGTTTTTCCCATATTGCATGGGCCCTCAACCAAATAAACAGGGGTGGTGGTAAGGAAAAATTTGCATGGGGTCGGTCCCAAAAACAAGCGTTCGATGATTTGAAGCAGTGCTTGTGCTCAGCCCTAGTACTTTCACTACCAGACCTGCAACATCCTTTTGAGATCAAGATAGATGCTTTAGAATATGTTGTGGGAATCGTTCTTACTCATCACGACCACCCTGTGGCCTATCATAGTGAGACATTGTTAGATACTGTTCGTAAGTACTCTACTTACGACAAAGAAATGTACTCCATTGTGAAAGCATGCTGCCAATGGAGACATTACATTCTTGGGAAGGAGACAATCATCCACACTGATCATAATCCACTGCAGTTCATGTAGACATAGGGAAAATTGCAGAATGACCGCCATCAAAAGTGGTCCACATACTTGCGGCAATTCCACCTCAACATCAAGTATAAAATAGGAAGCACCAATCGTGTCGATGATTGTCTCAGCAGACCGCCAGTCATGACACTCACCAAGGTGCTAGACTCTTGCGGCCATGAGACATCTGGATGTCCCCAACTCTATGAGATAGAACCTAACTTCGCCACCACCTACCAAATGTTGGGTGCAAACGTAGTTGTTGATAATTTCCATCTTCAGGATGGGTTGTTGTGTTGTCTAGGCTATATCTGTGTTCCATCAAGTGAGCAAGTGCAGCTAATATGGGAAGCCCACTACAGTTTGGTGGCATGACACTTTGGTGTTGAAAAGACAATGGGGATGCTACATAAACATTTCTACTAGACGAAACTTCGACAGTAGGTCAACAAGTATATCAGGTCCTGCACTGCCTGTGTTATTGCCAAACTGTACACTAAGAAACAGGGCTTGTACACCTCTCTTCTCACTCCTGACAGGCCATGGGAATCCATCTCAATGGACTACATGTTAGGCCTCCCATCCACCAAGCGGAGAAATAACTGTGTTTTTGTGGTTGTTGATCGCTTTTCTAAGATGGTGATTCTGGTTGCCTGCAAGAGGAGCATCACAACAAAGGCCACTGCCAAACTCTTCTTTGAATGAGTCTGGGTACATTTTGGAATCCCAAAAACCATTGTCTCAGATTGGGATAGTCAATTTCTCAGCACATTCTGGTCGAGCCTCTGGTCACTGCTGGACACCAAGCTCACCAAATCCATGGCCTTCCACCCCCAAATAGATGGCCAAACCGAGGTTGTAAATCAAATAATTGTGCATATCGTTCACATGTATAATTCAAAGCACCTTCACACATGGTATGAGAGCCTTCCCTATGTCCAACATAGCTATAATCGATCCCTGCATAGCTCAACCGACCACATCCCCTTTCAAGTGGGGTTGGGATTCCAACCATTGGGACCCATAGATGTTGCACTTCCCCATGTAGTCACCTCGACCAACTCATCTACTGCTCCAACTGAAGTTGACAAAGCCACCTGGTTCATTGAACGGATCCAACACATCTGCCAACAAGTTCAGGATATCCTACAGAAGTCCAATGACAAGTACAAACAACGCCATGATCAACATCGGGTGCTACATAAGTTTCAGGTGGGAAAAAAAGTTTGGTTGCACTTGCAGAAAGAATGCCTTACATGACCCCATCATAAGCTTCGACCACTTCATTATGGTCCATACACTATCACCAAGGCCACGGGGGATAATTCTTTTGAGCTCAACATTCCTCCTTTCCTTGGTCTGCACTCAGTGTTCAATGTGGATCTCCTTCGCCCTTATTTCCCACCATTATTGGACACCTCAGAAGTAACAGAACAACTGAAACCAACAGATCTCAACCCCGACTGCCTACAATAGGCATCCAATGATAAAATTTTGGATAGATAGATCAAGGGCACTCGACAACAAAGGATCCATCTTTATCGAGTTGTCAAAGCAGGGTAGCTCCTGCACCAAGGCAAGTGGCTCACCCGGGGCAAAATTCAACAGAAATTTCCTCATCTAATGGGGGACATCAATGCAATGGAGACCATTTATTTCTAAGGAGGGAGGATTGATCCAGATGGATATCAGTGGCCACCCACCTTTTCCAACTGGCTCAAAACATTTTTCTGACAATTTTGGCAATTTACTATTTTTAGCAGTTTTAACTTTTGGGGCCATTTTGAGGGCCTAAATGAAGGTTTTTCAGGATAGATATCCTCAATGATATCCAAATCCATTACTAAGCCCCTAAAATGAATCTCCTCAATGATACCTTTCCAACGGGCTATCACACACCTAAAACAGAGATTGTATGCAAAAGTTATGATCCCGGGAAGTTGATGTACTAACTTACCCAAATGGGGCCCGCATGACTTTTGGCGCTTCATCTCCTAGGGTTAGGTTTTTGGATGTCTAGGGTTTTTTGAATTCCTACTTATTGTAAAAAGGCCTTTATATCCTCATTGTAACCTTATTCTTTCAAATGCGCATGTCCATTACATCTCTTCTCAGAGATAAGCCGCCACCATTTTAGCAAGCTTGTTTCCGCTGCATTTTACAGTTTCAATTTATTTCATTATTGAATAGAAAACCATTTTTACTGTATCTCTGTTATTTTGTGTTAAGAAACTGTTAATAATCTGTATTCATTTCGTTCTTCTCATAAAATCCAGATCACATCATGATGATCTCCTCTTGTATTTCATATCTCATCCCATTGATATATCTAGCTATTTTCTCATATTCATTATCTTTCTATCCAACTCTAATGTTCATTCTATAAAATTCTTCAGTGTACTCCTTCAATGATAAAATTTTCTATCTCGGGTTTTGCAACATCCTGAACAAATTGATTTGATAATCCTTTGGGATAAATTTGTCTTTTATCTTGGCTACCATCCTATCCCAACTTTTAATTTTTTGCTTACCATTGCTCCTGCGTTCGGCTTGGAGTTCATCCCACCATAGTGCTACATGACCTTTCAGTCCCATCACTGGATGCTTCACCATCTTGTCTTCTTCAACATATTCATAGTTGAATTATTTGTCCATATCATGTACCCAATCTAATAATTCTTGAACTTATAAATTTCCTTCATACATTGGTACCTCTATTCTTTCTCTGGCTCCTATCTTTGAAACAACTTTTTTTAAGAGATCTTGTGCAACATCCTCTGCTACATTTTATTCAACCTCTACTTCTTTACTCTTAGCTTCATTGATATCGCCAGTGTTCGGTGCTCTACTCTGTGTTGTTTCCATGGAGTCTAGTCTCATTTGGAGTCACCTCATTTCTTCTTCCATTTATGCATTCGCTCTATGCCTTCTGGGTGGCATGATTCCATTATGTCACCTTCTGATGACTACAAACATAAATCAAATTTTATTGATACCAAAATTGATACCAATTTATCTCCTTTCTCCTTTGTCTATTGTCTGCATACAAACTTAATATCAACTCTGATACCACCTAATGCAGCCCCCTTACTCCCTTGTAGGGCTACATGACCGCTTGGTCAAGGATCCTTGATTATTGAGTTGAATGACTCTCTGGAACCTTAAAGGTCTCCTTATGTATCTAAACATATGCCCTTTTGTCTCTCTAGTGCAGGTCTTATAGTACCCGTGACCTTCCCTTTCACTCTCCTATGAAATCTCAGAGCCCTCTCTTGATGCGACCTTGGGCGATGACCTTACGCAATTGCGGCCCACCCTCAACGTTTTAACATCCATGCAACTCTTGTCCCCGAAATTCTATGGGACCATCGATATTTCACTTGTGAAGGTACTATCTGAGTTCATAGTTAAGACATATTCCCCAAATCTGTGGACATATCTTCCCCTCCTAAATCAATGGATCATATTTACTTCGTGATTT
>JZKD02S0442441.1:190219-203896 GCA_000966675.3 Picea glauca | reverse complement strand
TGCTCATCAGCTTTGAGCTCTTCCTCTCAGCATGTTTATGGCCTTCAGTAGCCATCTTGCTGTGTCTATCTGCCTCCCTGGAAAACCTGCTGCTGTCACTCTATATCTTGAGTGTATCCAGCTTCATCTTACAGTCCCAATGACTGCTTTCTTGATTGCTACTTGCCTGCAAATAATCACCTCTCAGAGTCCTCAGTAACTCCATCTTCTTCCTGTTTTCCTATTTTCTCCCCTTGCCTGAAATATACAGACAAGAACTCACTCTGATACCACTTGACGTGTGTATCAGAGTGCTTCAGTTCCTCATTCTCCTCCTTGCTTGAAATATACAAATGAGGTATCAGCTCTGATACCACTTGACGCAGAGAGGTCCAACCTATTACCCCGCAAGGTCTCTTCACCCAACCTCCTGTTCACAGGATCGTTCAATTTCCTTCGGTTGAGCTAAAGCAACTCTTTAGATTCCCAAGTGGAATTGATGCTGCATATACCCATTCCACAGGTTCTTATTTCCACCCCTTGGCCTTCTGCACTTTTCCAAGGTTATCCCCGACTCAAGTATCGGGGTTCGAAGTTTCGTAGTTCCTTCTGTCGAGAGTCGTAGTCCTCTCGAATACCCGATTTGCGATGAGCTCCTTTCACGCGTGAGCCCTCCTGATATTAGCTCCAGTTGCATATGACCACACCTCCGTGACTGTGGCCTTACCTCCCTTGCAACCTCGCAACTTCGCTTCTCACGAGGTCAAGTTCTTGAGCCTTTTCTCGCGAGGTTCCGATGCACGATCCCACGTGCAGATCCAACGGTCCTCCCTCAATATGGATCCAATGATTATCCTCCTTCTCGCACCTCGCATCCTCGTGACTCAGAGTACCAAATGCTTGGCCTTTATCTTGTGAACTTTTGAGTTCGCGAGATCCCTCAATCTTTGACATGCGTCCTCTTCAATGGACGATCCCCATCCTCTAGCTCCTTCGCTGCTTCGCGTCCTCACGCCTCGCGACTTGGACTACCCAACACTTGGGTTCTCAATCAGCGAACTCCCGAGTTCGCGAGATCTCCCTGATATCTACTACCCATCCTCTCATATGAACGGCTCCAAATATCTCGCCATTTAGTCGCTTTCTCGTGTCCTCGTGACTCTTGACACCAAAATTTCATCTCTTCCACTTACGAGCTCCCGAGATGCGATGTACCACCTGTCCACTTGCCGACTCTTATGGCCCCACACTGTTCTTGAGTGATGATATCCCAAGATGATGTCATCTAGGCCCCACAACATAGAGCTCTCACCTCCTTGCCACTCGTGAAGTTGAATGACTTCCTCTTCCAACCTCCAGTGCCCGAGTTCCCGAGATGGGTGATCTCGTGACACACATCCGCTCCCAAATGAACGGTCTAGATTCTATCAGTTGTTTCTACTCGCTATGGATTTCTCCTAGATGTAAATATCCTCAATGGTCCAGATCTCTCTATCTTCCAATCCAACGGCTTGCTATGCTCTCACCAGAGCCTCCTTGTATTTTCGTCCTGCCTTGGGAAGAATTCCAAGGTTCCAAAGGCCTCGACCTTTGCTGTCTTTCTTCTCTGTGAGCTTCTCGATTTCGAGCCTCGCCGATATGCGTAAAATCACTGTTCCTTCTAAGCTAGTTCTTCTCGAAGCCTGAAAGGATTTCGACGTTCGTGCTCCTATAGAGCCTTCTCATGCGCCCAGCGTGCTATCTCTTCTGAGCTCCTGTAAACACTCATACCCCTTGAGGGATTTTATCCTTCTTCTCCTTCAGATGGAGAATGAAATGGATGCCCTCCTGGATATCCTTCTGCTCAAGCCTCTTCTTGAGTACTTCTAGGTATTCAGCAACCCAGTGAAAGTTCCCTCAGTGGACCTTTCCTCTAACTTCCTGAACTCAAATATTTCTTTCCTCTGTTGTGCCTGCTTGCACACTTTCTCAACGCCCTCCTGGTGGGGTATCTTCTCCACAGAACATTTAGTAGTTCTGGGTTCCCTCTGTGCACCCTTTTCACCTACTCAATGCCCTCTTGGTAGAGATCCCACAGAATCTCCAGTGATTCTGTCTCTTCTAAACTCTTAGAAGAGTTCCTTCCTTTGTGTACTTCTGTACACACGCTCAATGCCTTCTTGGTAGAGCTCTACAGAATCCTCAGTGATTCTGTCTCCTATCTTCAAACTCTCAACAAAGTTCTTCTTCTGTGCACTCCTGTACACACGCTCAATGCCCACTTGGCAGAGCCCTCAGAATCCTCAGCAATTCTGGTCTTTCTGTCTGAATTCACAATGGAGTTCTTATCTGTGCACTCCTGTACACACGCTCAATGCCCGCTTGGTAGAGCTATTACAGAACTCCTCAGAGCTTCTGTCTCCTTCAACTCTCAACAGAGTTCTTCCTCCAGCACCTCATGATTACGCTCGATGCTCACCTGACAGAGCTCCACAGATATTACAACAAAGTTCTGTCTGCAATTGTGTTTCAGCTACACAGCCTTGCCTCCAAGGTATTCAACAACCTTGAGGTCTTCCTACTGAGTTGTTGACTTCAGTCTCTGTACCTTGGCATGTCTTTGTCTGACTCCTCAGAGTTCAGAAGTGCCTCCTTAGTGCACCGGATCTCAGAAACCTCAGCGTCCTGTCATACCCTCCTGGTGTGAAGCCTCAAATACCCCTCAAGCTTGAAATCAAACAAACTCCTGTAGAATGCATCCACATAACACATACATTCACTGCATATAATGAACACTCATAGACATGCATATAAGACAGAACACATGCAGGAAAAACTGCTTCTATATTAAAAATGGAAAATTGCCTGTATCTTTACAATGGTGTTCCTGAGCTCTCTCTGGCTCTACAACTCAACACACACTTGTCTTACTCAAAATTAGATCTGAAAATCTCTTTTACCTAAGGGGCTCATTGAGCGCTTCCCTCCAAGTCCACCTACTCTAATAAATTACAATCAATGGTTGTCTAGTCTAGAATCGGATATAGATCTCAACCATTATTGGCATTAAAGCCAATCCTACCTAACACCTACTCAAAGGCACGGATTCTATGGCTCACCAGCCTAAGCATTTAATTACATTCATTCCAAATTTGAATGAGGTTGCGCCTCTCTTCAATGCGCGATTTGAATTCGTTGGTGTGGCTGGCTGGCTAGCCGACATGGAGCGATGCTCCTGCATCAACAAATCCTTCTTCAATCTGCAGACATGAGACTCCTTCTCATGTATATTTTGGTTGCTCTATGTACACTTCTTTTGGATACTAGAGAAAGTGTATCATCATAATGTTTTCCCTCTTTATGGGAGAATCCTCTGGCCAAAAAAAAATATTTGTACATATCTATGCTACCATATGCAACATACTTGATCTTTTAGATCAACTTGGAAGTTACCACTAACTTCCCTTCAGGTCTCAGAACCAAGGAAACATCAATATCCTAGTCCTTTTGATGGTTTACACCTCTGTTATTGAAATAAGGGAAGCCTCCCAAGAGGTCTCATATCTCCTCAAATCCTCTAAATCTTCGATCTAGCCTCCTCAAATCATGGCACCTATTTTTTAGTCCTCAAAAATCTCTCTCTCTCTCTCTCTCTCTCCCATTTGGATATGAGGAGGAATAATTTCTAGATGAAAGTCTCTAAGCCATTGATTCTCTTTGATATCAAGATCACGCTAAGTCTGAATGCTCCTTCTAAAGCTTGACTCCTTTTGAGTCTATATAATCTTCGGATCCATTTGCTCGCTCTGCATGTGTTGTCCTCCTATGAACTGTTCTGGAGAGGCTGCTCCTCCCTACTAGATCCTGAGGGCTGACTCCCTATAAAATCTATCTCCTTCTGAGATGGTACTTGGTGGGGTTTCCTCCCTCACCAATGGTGGATCCATATTCTCCTCCTCATGATATGGATCATCAATGCCATATATTTTCATCCCCTTTGCATCCTGAAAAGTATCACGAGACCCTATTGATCTCTTCCTGGTCACTGCAATGATTTTGGGTAGGCCCTTCTGGATCTATGTTATAGCAAGATTTGCCTCACCATTGCAATGTTGCATGGAGGGCCTTTTTCCATTTCCCTATGCATACTTTTCATCCCTTTTTTATGAATCCAGAGATAAAAATACATATTTTTCCACATATACGTGCCCTATCTGCTATACATCATGTGTATATGCTGGATTCTCCACTACATCCCATGTACATCGGGATTTGTGCTAGAAATAAAAAAATGGAGTCGAGTTTCCATGTCACAAAAAGAGATCTCTAATCCTTGGCCTTCCATATATTGGAAACATTCTAACTCGGCCCTTCAGTTTCATTTTAGTGAAGGCTATAAGAGCCCAATTTTGAGCTATGGAAAAGAGGAGAAAGCATTCAACTTTGAGAGAAAAGTTACTCTAGAGAAATTACTACTTCATATTGAGTCTGCATCCCTTTGTCCCTAAATTCTAAACACAATGTTCAACCCCCAAGCTCTTCCCTTATTGTTGAGAGACCCTCATTATTTCCCTTTTATGAGCTTGCCTTTGGTGGAGGATTGAAGTGGTGGAGGCCTGGCTGAAAGGAACTTAGTTTATTGGTTTTGAACTGTGCTGACATGAAAGTCTGTAATGTTATCACTTTTTTTTATCATTTATTAATAGAAATACTCCTTTCCCATCCTATTGGTATCGTGAAAATATATGATTATTATCCATGGGCATGTTTGTAATGTTTATTAATGGATTATGGTATCTAATGTGATAACCTTTTGTATTATCACTATCTGTTTGCTCTTCTTGTTTGTTGAGAACTTGTTGTAGGTACAAAGATTTGGGTCGAAGTTCTCAATGATGGACATATTCAAACATTTGGACGAGGTAGGCCTCTTTCTTATCTCACTTGCACATTATTTTATATAGCATATGTTGGAATTGAGTTGATTTCTACAGTCATACCTGTCTGTTGTGGTTTACCCTGGCCATAGAGATTTTTTGCCTCATAACAATCTAGTGACTCTTCTTGATGATATGAAGAGTGATCAACTGAACTAAAGGGATCTGTACGATCATCTTTGGAGCCTTCTACTGCTTACAATCAATATCCATATGAGATACTCTATATCCTGCAAAAGTACCTTCCTTTCCAGAAGGTTTTGAATTCATACTCTTGTCCTTCATTACATGGTTTTGTATGGTCATGTAGACAACTCTATGTCTAGATAGTTTGCTCCATGTCTCAGCTAGAGACCATATAATATGTTTCCTCCTGCAACCTTCATAATAGCTTCCTCTCAAAGCTATCACCCCTTACCTGATATGAAAACATAGTGTCTAAATGTTGTCCCATTTTAGATTTTCTATATTGTAGGAAACATCGTCACTGCTGCCTCCAACTCTTGGGCTTCCTCCAAGTGCACTAGATCTAAGATCCCTTTGGATGAAATGCCACTTCTTGGATAAATTATCTTTTTTCATGTGTATGTCTCCTGCAAAAACCCTCATCTTATGTACAAGTACACCATCCAACTTTGTATTTTAATGTGAGACATTAAATCAATAAGAAAAAGTTAGAAATGTGAATTAGACGGTTCAATGTCTAGGAAAATATCAACAAGCCTAAAACCCTAAAAATTGAATTTTTGATGGAAAGTCGATATGAGAAGTGTAGTAGGTGCGCTAGAGTAGGGAGAGTTGATTAGTGATGGAGTTCATCCCAATTGATTTTATAATAAGTTCTCAAATAGCTTGACAAAGAAACATGTGTAGCGACAAATTTCATGTGCAATGACAAATCTCAGTAATGTGGAAAATCTCACGATCTTCCTTCCAACAATTAGATTGTTCTAAAGGAAACCTACTCTGATACTATGTTATATTTTTATTAGTTTCGTTAACATTAGATTTAATGTAAGATTTTTATCTTCTTTTAACATTCAATAATCAAATAATGAAATATCTAAGAAATAGATAAACAACCACAAAAAGACACAAAAATTTATCTCGAGAAAACCAAAAACTCAAGGGAAAAACCCAACCAACTTTTCTTAGAGAGAATCTTTCCAATATTCCATTACAACCTTGAACAAGCTCTATTTACAAGAGAAAACAAACAATGAAGAAACCCTGATAACTAATACTTATCTTTTTCTTGTCAAACCCTAGCGAGGGTTGACAACTAAGAAACACCACAGAACTGGTGCAAGATAGGTGCATCACTAGAGAAAGATAGCACACCATAGAATTGACACAACTGGAAACTGGTAACATCAATTGCAAATGAAACTACAACTATAGTTGTGATTGCAACTACAATTGGCACAAAGCAACTAGGAATCACCACACAACCTTAGAAAAAAATATCTAGAGATAGCACACAAGAGAAATAACCAAGAGCCACAAAGAATATCCTTCCCCAAGTGGGGCACACTCTCCAAGGGAACTAGATACTAGAAATAGTGAGTCTGCTACAACTGTAGCTGCAATTTCCTAGTGCGCACTACAGAAGGAGAACTATGTGGATCTTACAAATGAACTGACTAAAAATTGTATTTTTACTAATCGTGGCACCTTCTTGGGGATGACTTCTTATTCTAGATCTTCAAATTTACTTTATTATTTCTATGGGCCGACTTCTCTTCCTGAAAATTATATTTCCGCTTTATTATTATTTCCTGTTGGTAGACTTCTCTTCTGTGATCTTGTATTTCACTTTATTTATTTTTTGGGTGTTCTTCAATTGTTCAATGGTATTCCTTTGACTTCTTGGAATCTTATTCTTCTCTAAGAAAAGTTGTCTAGGTGGAAAATACCCCTCGCAGCTACCAAAACATCAACATGGGTTACAAGGTGATGAACTGAATTACCCACCGGTGGAAAAGAAAGATTTTGTTGTCCAGAAAGCCATAAAATAGTTCAGACAATATATTTTGAAGAACCATACCAAAGTGATTGTTCCTCACCTGGAGGTCAGATATCTCTTTGTACAGAGAGAGATGGGTGAGAGACAAGGTAATTGTATGACCACCTTACAAGAGTATGACCTTGAATTTGAACCAACAAATATCATCAAATATCAAAGTATCTGTAAATTAACAACCAGGATCACATATGTTAAAAATCAAGAAGAAGATGGGTGGCAAGAGGATCCAATCCTCTACATGAAAAAAGTTAAGTTCCATTTGTTGAGAATTATTATTACAATGATCTCAATTACTATATTCAACATGGTATAGTTCTAGACCATCTCAATGCCAAGAAAAGAGAGAAATAAGGTTGAAATCAACACAATATCAATTGGTCCATCATATATTGTTTAGAAAAAATTACGAAGGAGTCCTACTACGTTGTCTTGAAAATAAAGATGCAGATAAAGTCCTTAAAGACCTGCACGATGGACCAAATGGAGGCCATTTCTCAGGAGACAAAAAAATCACAAAATATTAACATTAAGTACTATTTGTCAACACTGTTTAAGGATGCTCATGCTTAATCTCGCAGCAGTGACACTTGCCAAAAATCAATTGGAAGAGAGAAAATAGTAGGTGTCCCACTTAAGCCTATTTGTATTGAACAACCCTCCAAACAATGGGGGATATACATTATCAATGAGATTAACCCTCATTCATCCAAGAAACATAGGTATATCGTAACCACTACTGATTACTTTACATGTTCGATTGAAGCAATACCACTAACTAAATTGAATGGTGAAGTGGTAATGAATTTTCTTGAATAACACATCATAACTAGGTTTGGAGTGCCTAACTCTCTTGTATTTGATAATGAAACATATTTTTTGTGGCTTAAATTGGCTAATGTTTATTTAGAAAAAGGGATCACCTTAAAATATGCAGCCAACTATTACCCTGAAGGGAATGTCTTGGCTCACTCTACAAACAAAAATCTAATCCACATTCTAAAATGAACTATAGTCAACCAACAAAGAAATTGGCATAACACACTACCAATTCCCTCTGGGTCAATCATGTCACCCCCAAGGCTTCCATAGGGACCTCTCCTTACTTCCTTGTCTAAGGGAAGGAGGATATTCTTCCTTCAAATATTTATCTTCCCTCCCTCCAACTTACCCAACAATCTCGCAAGAGAGAATGTCTTGTCATCCAAAGACACATCGATACTTTGTTGAACCTCGAGGAGAATCGTGCCAAAGAAAAAACCAAGTTTGAATCCCACTGATAGACCATTAAATGATGGTTTGATAAAACTTCTATTGGCGATAAATAATTTCAGGTCGACGACCTTGTTCTCAAATGGGACAAGCCACATGAAGATAAAGGAAAACACTCAAAATTTCAGCAATTGTGGCTTGTCCCTTTCATGATTAAAGATAAAATTGGCCAAGGAACCTACTGTTTGTAGAATATTGAAGGGGATGAAAACCTCCTCCCCATTAATGGACAAATCCTGAAACACTACATCAACTAGCCCTTGAGGCAGCTCCTACCCTATACATAAATAAATAATTTTTTTTCTTCTTTTTAGTTTTGCTTTACCATTGCATATTTCTTACTTTTGATTTTATGCTTTTCATTTTATTTTATTTTTGGTTTTTATTTTCTCTCTTGAGAATTGTGACTTAGAACCTATTGAATTTTTTATGGCATGGATCTAAATATCCCTTAAAGTGTAACACATTTGGTGTTAAAATCTTGGATTCTAGACATAACTTCATTCCTAACTGTGTAGAATTGTTTTTCATGACTTCAAGTCAGACCCAGTAGAGAAACATAGTTTATCATCATACGAGCATTCTACTCTTAACATATGACAAGTAAAGGAGACAAAGTTCATGTTTAAGAACATATTTTTTTGTGTTTGTATGAACTAAGAAAAATGGTTTCAGAAAGGCATTTGTAGTACTCAAATAAATGTTACTCAATATTTCTCCTCATATATAATCAAATTGAAAAATCTAACCTTCATAGGTGTCATCCCTCATGCATTTAAAGGAAGACTGGAATCCTCCCATCCAACTTTCTCTAAATATAAGAGAATCAAATTATAAAAAGATAAAGGCTTGTAGAAAGAAATTCCAGATCATGTGGGACATGCAAGTATCTCTGTCGAGGCTATGGATGCTCGTTGGCAATGGAGAAAGTATTGTGATAGTGGAGTGACTCTGTCTAGGCTATGGACACTTGCTGGAAGTGAAGAAACACCAGAGAAATGCATAATCAACTTGTATTTTCAACATTCATGACATCTTAGTTCACCATTGTACTCCTTTTTCCTTCCTTAAACTAATTCCATTTTGAAAAAATTATTTCATAGTAATCAATATGTTTTGGGCATGGTTATAACTTCTTCTTTGTATCATAAAAAAATTGTCTCATCAACACCTTCATTTTGAAAAACTATGGGACCTATTGTTTCTCTCTTAGGTCATGTATCATCGTGCTTCTACTCTCAAAATTTTATGTTTCGATACCATTGTGTAGAGATTCATGGATTCTACTAGCGTGTCACCATTTTTTGTGCCAAGCATAAAAAACCTCTTTTTTCTTGTACATTTACTTGTAAAGACTCTCTCTAAGAAAATTGAGCCCCCTTCTCTAACCTATAAAAAATTCTTGGCTTGAAAATTTTCTTTGATATTGATCGTTGATTACCCCTCTCTTAGAAATCTATTTTAATATTCTTGGTTTGGTTGGGATAGAATATTTATTCTCAACACCTATATAAATTTTTAAGATGATCTTTGGTCATCAATTGAGTTCTTGTAAACTCCTTTGGTGTATACACTGGAGGAGTTCTCTTCAAGTGCTCTAGTACTCATTGGAGCACTTCCCTCAAATTCATATGAAACAATACATTGAACCAATGATTTCACAACTTCTTTCTAACTCCTGCATTTCGACTAGAGAAATTATTACAAAATCCTATGATCGAACCAGGGGAGTTCCCATCTCCTCCTCCAAAATACATCAGGTTGAAGGAGTTATACCGATGTACTTTATATTAACATATTTGGTGATTACTAGAGACTTTCATACCATGTCCTTTGGTTTACACTGAGGACCTTCCCATTAACAACTATGAATCACATCATAGGCATTCTTAACATCTCCCTAGGTGCGATCTTCCAGAACCCTCTGTTCACATTAAATGTGCTTGATGGCTATAAAATGATGTTGTCCTTCAAAATTTTTAACTATTGTTTGTTTCAATCACCCAAGAGAATTGGCGAATGAAGGGTCAATATCCTCTACCTTTCAATATTTTAGACCACAATTTCTCTCATTATTATCATTGATGGTTACCCACATGGAATATTTTCCAGGTATTCCCTAATTTTATCAACAATTATTTCTTACATGAGATAAAGAGTTAGGGTTGAAATTTGTAGGGTTAGCGCTTCATTTTATTTAGTTATTGTATTAAACTTGTCACCCAATCCTACCAATATCGACCCCTCTTCCCATATTTATATCGATTCCCTTGGAACCTCTTGTCTCTTTGACAAAGCTCCATGACAGGATCCCCACCAAACCCCTATTTGTTGTCGAGAAAAATACCCTATGGACTAGCAAACTAGGTTCAGACTTGCATGCATATTTCGACTGTAAAGAAATTACTTTTTATCCTACCACCCAAAACTTAAACCCCTCTTTCATAATACATGCATGGAAAGGAACTACTAACCTTGTTATCAACATTCGATGTAGATCCTCTGTTGCGCTTTGACCACTTTCTTGCACTGCTCCTTACAAAGATAACCTGCAATCAAGACAAACAACTATTCATGCATGTTAATTCTCTACTAGAGGGTTAGAAATTCAGCATAAATTAAAAAAACCATAGATAACTCATGCATTGGGACGGGAAAAGTATTCTTTTATTATTTGAAAAATGAATCAACTTATAATCAAAGTCGAGACCAACCACCACTCCTTGATCCTAATCCTGGGCTCCTCTTCTTCTATCCTCCAACTACTTTGCATTAAATCTCCTTTGGCATGAGGAAAGGCTAAAGGGTTGGGACAATGGATTCCATAAATGGGCAGAGTTTCTTCGCTATATTCTTTCCTTTTCCAAATGGTACCCCTACCCCTTCTTTTATAGGCTATAAGGAGCTAGGGTTTTGGATGAACTCTCGGCCATGCATGGCTGGGAGTTTCAGTTAAATGACCCATAGCTTTTTGTTTCATCGACAACTTTCCTTTTTTCATGCTTTTTTAGGTACACATGGGCTGTAGTGACCCAGCCAGCATGCACATGCATTCAGTAATGGGTTAGGGCGTGTGGGCCTTGACACAAGAGGATTTCAAAAGAGTTGTTCAGCAGATGTTTTGGCAATGAATGGATATGAGTTGGCCTGATGCCAGGTAAGAATATGTGGTGCCATTTAGGGTTATAACAGATGCCCCCTAATGTGTGAGGTCAGAAGAGAATATGATGGCTAAAATACATTACCAATCTTTTACCAATCATTACTGATGTACTGAATGAGTGAGCCCAAGGATCAAGAACTAGGAGGTGTCGTCTGCAAAATAAAAAATGTCTCACTAAGGCGGGCATACCCATGCTCAGGATAAAATAGAACCATGTCTACCAATCAAATACACTGTAGATTCATGTCAAATAACTATAAAGAGTAGCCGTGAATAATACACAACGCAGCTACATCTCGAAATCAGAAAGATATACATATAGAGTACCCATCTTCTAGAAGCTGATTCGGCCTGATGGCTGTACTTCAGAGCTTGAGCAACAACTTCAAAATCTTCTAAAACTTGGATAGGAGTTTAATATGAGTGTACGACTGCACTACCCATAGGTCTTCGATGGCTCGTTGGTTATGGACTTGATAATCTTGATGATCGCACTAAAGGCTTCCGTGATTTCAAACAAGGACTTGATTGGACGTTCAGGATGGACATGTATGAGGATAAGAGACATATTGCAGAGGGGCCGACTCAGGCTTAGTGACAAACTTCCCTTGGACAATAGCATGATAATTGATAATATTCAGGTAGCATATATGTTAATCATAAGTCTACGAAGCAGGAGGCAATGCAAACTCTCCATATGTTTCGAAGAGTAACCAAATGGTGGAGGACACAACTTTATATAGCGAGAAAAGATTCCTAAGGTTGTACTACATCCCATAGTCTGATGATCAAACGAACAGATGTGCTTTATCCAAGGGAGACTCATTATGGTTCCAATAAAGAAAATACTTTTCCCATCCTCTTTTTGGGGTATATTTGATTTTTTTTTCTTTTTGATAATTTTGAAAAATAATAAAGGAATATTACGTTACAATGGAGGATCGAGTACTACAAACATACAAGATCGAGGCACAAGGAAAAGACTGATGTTCTGGTAAAATGAGACTCGGGAAAAATCCTCCGACGGCCAAAGGTGTTAAGACGCAGAAGCAAACTGTCACAAGGCTGGTGGATAAGGTATGCAAATGTGGTTGATAGAACACAATGGTAACGTCCTTCGATGTAAGTTTAACGAGCCCAGAGAAGGTCAGCTCGGTGGTTTTTCATATTTAGAGAATCTGAAAAAGCATGAAAGGAGACTCCACGGGGGTACCTTTTTTGACAATAGTCTAGTCGATTCGAAAAAGGGATAACCTAGCACCGATTAGATGTCAATTCAAAACCATTTTAATGAGTGTGACAAGGACAAGATCACTCGGCTATTTTTTCAATTTTAAGGAGTCTGAAAAAAGATTAACTATGGACTCCATCAGGAATATTCTTCTGGACCAATTTAATGAGTGTAAAAGAATAAGGTCACTCGACGATCTTTTCAATTTTAGGGAGTCTGAAAAGAGCTTAACTATGGACTCCATGGGGGTTTCTTTTTCGTAAATTTAGTCCCTCAGGATCGAAAAAGGAATAAAATTATACCTGAGGATACTCTTCTAAAGAATATGAATTTGATAGAGTATACCTTTGTTCGTACAGTTGACCGTCCGGACTGAAAAAGGGGTAAACTACCGTTGGACAGACGTGACTTCAAATTTCAGTTTAACGAGCGTGAAAGGTCACAAGATCGTTCGACAATATTTTCATTTTTAGAGGGTCTGAAAAGGGCTTAAAAGGAGACCCATTGTATTTTGGGAGTCTTGAGGGTAATACAAAGAGTGAAAAAGAATCATGCAAATGAGGCTCAAACTCATATTCAGGAAAGACTATACGGACTCCCGAGCCTATAATTTTTTTCGAAACGGCAGGGACACTATAATGCAACCAGGACCTACCTAGGGAATCCATGTTCTGGTAATCTCTACCACCAAGTTGCGACACTTCTAGAGCAGATATGACGGTTCCATGTCACAACCTGATGGGATCGATCCTATAGCATAAGAAAAAGGCAACGAGATGCAAAATTTGGGGTAGTATCCTAACATATATGCTCAAGTTGATTTTTATTTTTATTTTTTTATTTTTTTATGGATCGTCAATATTTTTTCAAAACTCAAAATTTTTTTGTCCCAACACCTGGTCAAATCCCTCCCATATAACTCCTGGATCACTCTAAATGGTTTTTGATATAAAGAAACTGATAAGGGGGGCCAAAAAATGACAAAAAGAGGCCAAAAAGTCTATAAATAGAAGCTGGCAGCTCATTATCACCATTGTTGATTTGGAAATTGACTCTGGAGCCAAAAGACCCCCTTTTCCAAAGATAGTGATTC
>JZKD02S0442441.1:146148-156262 GCA_000966675.3 Picea glauca | reverse complement strand
TTGAAAAAGTCTTTTGTAACTAATTCTTGAGGAATCCAAGAAGAACTTTTTGGGAGTTGGTAATAGTTGTATAAATAGTAGAAGAGACCCATTTTGAAGGGGATTTTTGGCTCTCAATATTTTTATACACTCGAGAAACTACTTTCAGAGAAAATACTTGGTTAACTAATATTGAGAATCCCTCAGGGTTAGTTTTTGACAAAGAAAAAAATTGTGTGTATCATTGTTTGTTGTGGAATACATCTAGTTGAATATTTTCTACCCACATGGGCTGTAAGAACATGCTTTTCTTATAGACTTTTCTGATGCAATAAATGTTACTCTTGCATTTTTTTTATTCTTTCTCATACTCAACATCATGAGCATATGATTTTTTTATGTATGTAGAAATATGACTTAGAATTTTCTAGTTATACATTTGTATGCATGTGTTATCTAAATTTTCACCTTCATGAAAACTATCTGATTGGGGTATTTTGCAGAGTTTAGTTTCACTTCAACTCATTATATTACTACATTTTTCTCCTAGCTAGGATATGTTAGAAGTAGATTATATTTATTTTATGCATTTACATAGTCCTCATCTACATTTTTCATTCACAAAACCATCCACATGTTCACCCTCACAGCCAGTAATGGAAGTTTTTGGTTTGCTATTGCTCTCTTCTACTACTTGAGTTGTTGACCCAAGGTTCATATATTTCAGGTTACCAACAAATCCTCTAAAACTATTGGCCCTCCTAGTAAACCAGAAGGCAACACAGTACACATAGTGCACTGCATAGTCTCACCCGAGATAGCTTTTAATGGGTGGTTGTAAGACTCGGGTGTTTACAACCTAGGATTGAGTATGAGGTAGGGACCAGAGCCATGTACTACAAACTATGAAGGTAATCTACCTATTCCTCATGGGTACACACTTCCATTACCCAATTTATTTCCCAAACAACATATTTGTGCTCCATAACAATATATTAACTCAATTATTAAGCATAAAAATGAACTACTGAAAGAAAGTAAAGAGATACATGCATTCATCACATTACACAGATATTACCATGGTTCACCCCCTCCTAGGCTATGTCCACAAAGATTTGTCTCTTGTCTCTTTCATTATGGTAGTTCTGCATTTCCGGCGCTGCGCGCTTACAATTCCCCTCTTATTGGTAAGATCTATATGAGGAGAACTAGATCACACCAGGCTCCATCGCCTGCAATGTAATCCTCAAATCTACCTTCTCCCTTCCGTTACTTGCTCAACTTACAAAAATGGTACATAACAGTATTGCATAATTCCTCCATTCATGCCTTATTCGAATGGAATGTTATATGAACCCGAACCTTTACAAAACAATAAACTTACTGTTAAAAACACCAACCTAATATATAACACTCAATCAACCAACAACCAACTTCTATATGATACCTGTGTATCTATATTTATACATTTCGGTCTCTTAAAACTTCTTACCAAAAATTACCAAGAACCTAACCCTACCGACGTTAGGTCTTCCTCCCATGCACCTGTGTTGTTATTCCTCTAGTTGTGGCTTTTCTTGTGCACACTTTATTGCATGAACGCATGTTGTTCTTTCTCTAGCTGTTTCTTCCATTTTTGCACACTTTCTTTCCCACGTTCTTCCTTCTTTCCAATTTTTCCTGGTGCCAATAGGTCCCCAACACTGACATGTAACTTGTCCCGAGTCACCTAACATTTATGAGCTTCCTCGGTATTCTTGGCAATCATCTGGAACTTTTTCTGCAGTTTTAGTTGTTTTTGTCAATGCCTTCGTGGTCTTATCCTTGATGGTATCCACTACCTAAACTTCCACTTCGTCACTCAATAATCCTTCACATTCTACCTCTGTCTGTGATATCTTTGTTATATCTCCTTCTTCATGTGTGAGTACTTCTGCTACCTGTTCTTGCAATGGTTCTATTTGAGCTTGACACTCTTGTTTTTTCATTTGCATGGTGATAAGTTCTGCCAGCATGTTCTTTATCTCTAGCATCCCTTTGACTCATTCTGGGATTGATATGGTCTTCTAACACTATTTGATTTCTTGGATCGCTACATTGATCCTCTCCTCTTCCTTATTCTAATGTTGGACCCGCGGATCCTCCTCTAACCTTGTCCAAAGGTGTGCTGCTTTATCGCACAATTGCGTTGTTGTACCATCCTACTGATCTATGTTCTATAGTTGCACTATTTCTTCCTACCTCCTTTTCTCCTTTACTTCTAGTGGACTTGTTGGTGTGAGCTATTCTCGAAGACCCTCGATCGTCTTCTGATATTGATCAATTTCCTGCGCAATTTGGTAGATCTTTTCTGCGGCTGGGAGTTCATTTCCTTGCACATTACTTGGAATTTTCCCAAACATTTCTCTCACATTTCATTCCAATTCGTTCCTATGTTATTTCTCCTCCTGCGTTTCGGATTTTTCCTACTCGCAAACTGTTTCCAACACTTCCTACTTCTTTGTTGCTTGTTGTAGCTCGACTAAATTTTTATGTGCCCTAGATTGCATTTCGTGGTCGATGCTAACCTACAATTTGTATAGTTCTCTTGATGGAATCTGTGTCAAGAACAATTGGATTTGGTCCAATTCCTTCAATGGTGTCTATCCCAAAATTTCATCCATGCACAACATGCTAGGTTTTATGTAGACCGTTGTGTGTGCATGTGGCATTGGAAAAACCAACTCTTGTTATTCTACCTCCACTCTTTATTTGGTTTGTGTTGTCGATGGCTCTATGCTTCTATTGCTACTTTCTATCTGGGCCTCCCCAAGTGTCCTAAGGAGTTGTCCCATTTCTGTCAGCTCTTTTTGCAGTTTATCCTTGTGATGTGTTGCATGATTGAAATCTTTTGCCAGACAGTCCTAGGTTATTTTGGCGATCATTTCTCCATCATCCTCTGTTATCGTATATTCTGGTGATGATCATTGCATCTTTTATTTCTTGCACATGCCTTCTTCCTGTACAACTGGTCTCTTAGTTTCCCTTGGTTCCTGTGTGATGGGGTTTGGGGTGGTCTCCTGTGCTACCTTAGCTTGTTTCGGCTGTTTTTTGGTCGATTTCTTCCCCTTTTGGGTTCCTATCTTCTTTGACCCTTCGTTTTCCTAAGTCAGATTTTTTTGGCCTATCCTTGGTTTCTTGGGCACTGGGACTTCTGGAAGCTGTGTTGTCACCTACACTGCCTATCCTTTTGCTGTTCTTTCTGGTACTTCCCTAGTAGTGGTTGGGATCCTCCATTTGTCAGGCCATTCACTGATGCCCATGTCTATATCACCTTCTATGATGAAGTAGCACATCGGTAGCCACTACCTATCTAGATCCTGCCTTGGTTGTATCCACATTGTCTGTCGTGAGGCCCATAAGTTGGTGGTGTCTGCATATCGTGCATCAGCCTCTGGTGTTATTCTCCATGATCGGATGATGACTTCCTGTATGTCCCGTAGGTGTGCCTTGAATATGATTCCATTATCCCTCTTATGCCTAGATTGTGGCCCAGTTTTTAGTAAGAGGTATCTCGCTCCCGCTGGTTGCAGTCTAGTGCAAAAAACTACATATTTTGGTTCCCTCCATCCCATGAAGGCTATTAGGGTGATCAACCATGAGTAATGGAATTATGTACCTAGGTTCTACGCATCCTTCCAGTCCACTTGAAACAAGTTCAAGTTATGTCACCCAACTCGTAAAGGTGCCTTATGTGCATTGATCTGTAATTGCGATGACTCCTGCTGGTACTTCATCTTTGCGGAATTTTCTCAGTAATTTGTAGGCTAAGATATTTACACCCAATTGCATGGCTACATTATCGATCCATTTGACTATGATGCCTCTTGTTCACCTGGTGGTTCCATATTTCTTCTTCATTTCCTCTACCAATGCTTTCTCCTTGGATTTATCGTCCAAGATCAATGTCGGATCCATACCTCGAGTGGGTAGTCCTATTATCTGCACGATGAGCTCAACAGTTATGGGAATGGGTTTATCCAACCATATATCTATTTTGTGTGTGACTTCTAACAACTTCTTGATGCATGTTGTCACATACTATCCTCTGCCAAAGTGTGGTAGCTTCAGTAGACCTAAAATTCTTGTTTTGTCCAGCCTAACTGCCCACTAGTGTGGCTAGTTGATTGTTTCACCAAGTTGGTTTACAATTATGGTCTACATAAAACCTATGGCGCAAGTTTTGGGTTCTTGGTTTCATCTGATATGTTGTGGTCAGAATACTTGAGCTTCCCGATGTGATCGAGTGGCTACGGTTATACCTATACTCCATCTGGTATGCATGGTTGTACAATTTCTGTTGTAGGTTTCTTGTGAGGTGAGCTCGATATCTAAACTCGTCTTCCTGTTGTGGTGGCTGGTTAGAATTTCCAACAACTCTTGATTGCTCCCCCATAATCCAATCTAGCCAAGTCGAGGTAGTTCCAACGGTCTCCTCTACTGGTTGACCTAGGATGGGTTCTTGCGACTTGTCTAGTTGCATTGCTGCTCCCAGATTCTGTGTAGTTCCGTTAACTTCGATGGCTGCTTCAGTGCTTTCTGGTTACACTTCCTGTTGGGTTTCCGCATCCTCATTCTGAGGCTGTTGTGTCGTTGATGGCGTATCCTCTTTCATGGCCTCTTCTTGTGGATATAGAATCTCTTCCAGTATTGGTGTAGAGTTCACCGGTATCATCTCTAGAGATGGGATCTCGTCAATATCGACAATCTCCAACTATTGCTGCTCATTTCCTTCCAACGATCCTCGTGACCTAGTTTGAACCCTAGTCAATCTAACATTCTGGTCGGGTTCTGCTGGCTTCAAAGGTTCCATAATGGTGAATGTTGAATGTTTGTTGTGTTTGAATGACTTTGGTGAGCTCTGTGGTCTCTCTCTATTCATTCTGGCTGCTATTTCTCTCTCCCTGTTCTTCTTTCGTGAATAGACCAGTTGCTTCTGAGCTCGAGTGTTGTATGGGCTTGTCATGAATCTTGTCGAAGACGCTTCCTCCATGATGCAATTAATGCACCATAACTATGGGTTCAATTCATCTGCGATAGTTTCATACTTTCCATTACGCTTACTTTGTCATTTATAGTTGACATGTTTAATGTGATGTTCCATCAGTCCTTGTCGTGCTTTAATTCTGTCTCATGTTGTCCTGTCATACTACTTTTTCCTACTTTCATTTTCTCTCTTGTTTCCCTTTTTGATATGACTGTTATCCTTTCCTTTGTTGCATTCGTGTTTCAAATGGTATGCGGCCTTATATGGCCCATCTTTTCATGCTTTAGAATAGATTTTTTCTTTGTGTGATCTCTTTTCTTTAAAAGTACTAGCATACTATTTCTGAAGGGATGATGAATGGTAAGACGTAAAGACACCTTTGCTTCAAAAGTTTTGAAGAAGATTCTAGCCATATGTACTCACTTTGGTGAGTACACTGTCTAGCTATGTTATAAAGCTATGTTAGTACTGCATGAATAGAGATAGATACCCTAGAGGTAGACTTAGAAGAAAAGGTAGAGTAGCTTATCTGGAGAAAAATACACCCTCCAATACTAACTTTTTGGAAGGAAAATATGCAAGAGGAGGAAAAGAAAGAAAAGCTATAAAAGGTGGAAAGGTAGGTACACTTTCAAAAGGTATCCCCATGAAGAAAATACCTACAACAAGTGCAACCAAGAAACCATTGTTCCAATGGAAAATCCTATAGTCAAAACATAAGTAGTAGACTACTCAAATTAACAATCCGAGAGAGAAGAGGAAGAATTTAATCCAATACAAGAGCCAAAGTCTCCACATAAACAACCACGATATAGTATCTTTTGGAACATACATATTGATGAAGGAGAAAGAGAGGTACACACCAAAAATGGAGGTGAAGTGTATATAAATGAAGAGGTAACTTTCAGATTTCCAATAGTAGATCCACAGGAAAATGTACAAATGAAGAATATCAACCCTTCAATTTTACCTCACTTCCATGGAATGGTAAGAAAGGATCCTGATTCTTTTCTCTTTGAATTTGATATCCTTTTGCATGGTTATGACTATACTTATGATTCTCAAAAGTTAAGGTTATTCCCAACCACTCTTAAAGATGCAACTCTCCATTGGTTTATGGGTTTGCATGGGGATACAGTTAGAACTTGGGAACATATGTGCAAAAATTTTCTTAAGAAATATCAGGATTACTGCAAGGATAGAGAGTGAAGGGAATAATTTTTTAAAATGACACAGAAAGAAGAGGAGAGCCTCAAGGACGACCTCGTGAAATTCTTGTATAATCTAAAAAGGTATAAAAAACATAAGTTAGAATTAAAAACAATCAAAAACATTTTTTTAAGAGGTTTACTAGATGAATCCATAAATTTAATCAATCTAATGGGATCTGGCGATGTTTCTAGACTAAGATTTGAGGAAATTTGGGACTTATGCAGGAGATATTCTTGGACTAGGAAATATCTAGAAAAGGACCAAGGGACACTCTCTTTAAAGTTACTAAATATTATACAAGTGGTGTTACCAGAGAAAAAATAGGAAATCTTCTTGAAAATTTCAAGACTGATCTTCTTGGCACTCTTAGTTTACATATAGACACTTTAAAATTCAATCAAAAAGAAAGAAGATGAAAAAACAACTCTTTCTATTTTTTTCCTAAATATAGTGATAGACACCCACTAAGAGAATGTTGTCTTGTTATTATTAAAGTTTGTGTCATTTGTGCAGGGGACCATCCAATAGAACAATTCCCTGCTATACCAGGACTCAAAGAAGTGTACCAGGGGGAGAATCAAGTGACTCAATAGTTATGTACCCTGGAACTAAGAATACCTTGGAAGCCAAAGGCACTAGGTATAATTTCAAACCCTGTATCTCGATTTACTTCATATTTTCCTAGTTAGTAGTATGCACCGCAATGTTTGGATCCTACCATGCCTTGGAAATGATGGCCCCGTCAATAGGATTAGAACCATCCTTGTAAACAAGGATGGAAGGGACCAAGATATGGGAACATGCCTTCCTATATTTATCCCACACATTTACAACCATCATATTCCATGCCACCACCTCAACAATATCCACAACAATCATACCCTCAACAAATTCCACCACCACCTCAAAAATTACTAATCACACTACCTCAATAACCAAAACTTCCAACTAATCCACCTCCAATACCTACATAGTTTCTTGTTCAAACACTGCCTAAGACCAATAATAAAGTAACTCATCCAACTTTTAATGTCAAGTTACAAACCTTTCCTACTTACCTGGTCACTGCAATAGACTTACAATAAATTCAACTTAGGTTAGGAAATGTTATTAATAAGGACTCTCCCAAAATTGTTTAAGAATAATCAGAGGAGGAATCTCAACAAATAAGCAATAAAGTTGAAATAAAGCAAACTTCCCCACATTTAGATCCTTATTGACCATACAAGTTAGCACCTTACCCATAAAGGTTGGCCTTGGAGAAACCAATTGTTCATCCTGAGATAAGGAATGTTTTCATCAAGATTATCTTATTACAATCTATTAAATATATACCTATCTATGCCAATATTAGTATCGAAATTTGTGTCAGGAAACTTGGAAGAAAGAAGATAGAACCTGCAAAAATTCAATTTGTGGGGAGATTAGCAGACCTTTTTAGAAAATATCAATATCTTGGCAACCTGATTGTTTTCGTACGTATCGACAATATTTTTGTCCCAAACACCCTTATAGATTTAGGGGATGCCATCAACATAATGACATTGCAAACTATGGAATAATTATAGTTGATTAACCTTCACCCCACACCTATTGTCTTAGAATTAGCAGAAAGGTCCAAGATTAAGACAAAAGGTATTTTAGATGATGTGATTTTTTCCTTAGATTTGTGGGAGCACCCAGTTGAATTTATGGTATTGCACCCCAAAATCACTTCACGAGGTCATCCCCTGATCTTGGGAAGGCCATTGTTGGACACTGCAAACTCATTTATTGGTTGTAGGTATGGAAACATGTGTATTTCCCATGGAGATTCGGTAAAGAATGTATATCTATACCCTTCATCCAAATCCTCTTATGAGTATCAAAACACCCCATGGATAGATGCCTCAAATAGTGATGAGAAAAATGTTCAATCCATTTATGCAATAGATCAAATCATACAATTCAAAGAACATATAGAATAAAATCAACTTCAAATCTTTTTGGTTAATTTATATCCATTGAAAGATATTGAATTACCTTTTGATTGTATATTTAGCTCAAACTTCCAAGAAAACTATGATTTGAGTAATTCATCATCATTACAACTTTCTGCAGTAACCATTGATGTGACAGAATCAACTACAATCCTTGTTGAGATTAGTCTAGGTAAAAAAATTTACATAAATTCCCAACTAGACAATTCTCAAAAAGAACAATTAATTAAAATGTTGCAAAAACACAATGATGCCTTTTCATGGAGTTACCAAGATATGAATGGAATTCACCTTGATACTTTTACCCACCATATCTATATTCAAGAGAATTCTCGACCCATTAGACAACCATAGAGGTGAATGAACCCTTATCTTAAGAAATTTTTCAAAGAATAATTACAAAAAGTACTTGATGCCCAGTTTATTTACCCAAATTTCAAATAGCCAGTGGGTCTCTCCCCTTGTCATTGTACCCAAAAAGAATGGGAAGTGGAACATTTCAATTGATTATCATGAAATCAACAAATCCAATTTAAAAGACTATTTCCCTCTTCCCTTTATCGACTTGGTGTTAGATACACTAGCTGGCAAAAAGTATTTCTCTTTTATCGATGGATTTAGTGTGTATAACCAGATAAACATTGCAACCAAGGACCGAGATAAGACAACGTTCACATGTCCTTGGGGGACATACACTTATAAAGTGTTACCATTTGGGTTGAGTAATGCACTTGCTACATTTCATATATCAATCTTAGCTATCTTTTCAGATCTAATCCACAAGTGTGTTGAAGTTTATATGTATGACTTCTCTGTATATGGTGACTTTTATTGAAGCATTACAAAATTTAGAAAAGATTTTGATATGATGCCAAGAGACTAACCTTGCTTTGAGTGATGTTAAATGTCAAATGTTGCAGACATCATGTATTTTTCTTGGACATTTTATATCCAACGTCGTAATTCAATTCGACCCCAAAAAAATAGCAGTTATATCAAACCTTCCAATTCCAAAATATTTAAAAGATGTGAGAATATTTTTAGGACATGTTGGTTATTATAGAATATTCATAAAACAATTTACAAAAATATCCACCCCTTTGTTTAAATTTATTATAAAGGATGATGACTTCTTGTGAGATGATTGTTTCCAACATGCTTTTGAGGTATTAAAAGAAACAATTACAAAAGAACCCATTTTGAGGGGGACAAATTGGTCCCTTCCATTCCACATTTCAACTAATTCCTTTGACACTACTATTGGAGTTGTGTTAGGACAACAGGAGAATCAATCATTTTGCGCCATTTATTTCATTATCAAGAACTTAACACTAGCTAAGTTAAACTATATTATTACATCAAAATAATTTCTAGTAGTCGTACATGCAATTAATAAATTCAAACACTACATCATGAGGTATCAGGTATTTGTTCATACCAACCACTCCGCCATTAGATATTTGATGAACAAACATATAACCAATGGTAGAGTAACAAGATGGTTGTTTTTATTATAGGAGTTTAACATTACTATTCTAGACATACTCGAAAGGGAAAATTTAGTAGTCAGTTTTGCTTTCTAGAATTCATAATGATGAACAAGAAACTCTTTTAGATGATGATTTCCATGACGAACACTTATTTTTTGTATATACTAACTCTTCGTGGTTTTCATATGTGGATAATTATTTAGTTATAGGCAAATTTCCATGACATCTTTCGTCTAGTGAAAAGAAGAAGATCATCCAACAAATTTCTTCTTATTCTTGGGTAGGGAGATACCTCTTTTGAAAATGAATTGACTTAATCATTAGAATATGTGTCCATGAAAATGAAGTGTTTGATATATTCAAATCTTTTCACAACGATCCCTACGGAGGGAAATTCGTAGAAAAAATAAAAACATATAAAGTTATAC
>JZKD02S0442441.1:79413-91300 GCA_000966675.3 Picea glauca | reverse complement strand
CCCACACTCATTCACCCCCCCTCTAAGTGTGGTAGGTGTGTCCAACAGTGTGTGCATCCTGAAATAAGGACAACCCTTAATATTCAAGTAATCGATATGCCAGTGAGTAATTACTCAATCATCTTAGGAAGATATTGGCAAGCTTTAATGGGTGGATACCTCTCACTCAACGAGACACATTTATCCATTCCTTAGAATGGTAAAAACATTATAGTCCTAAGAGAGGGAGGAATATCACCTTATATAGAAAGCATTCCATAACCTAATGTAAATTATATCAAGGAGGACCTAGGAGTGTATTCCATCTTTGTAGATGACGACAAAACTACCTTGGAACAAATCGGCATAGAGGATGGGATGTGGCATATGAATTTTAATGGTTCATGCTCCAATGAAGGAAAAAAATCCGTTATTGTCTTGTACTATCTTATGGGTAAAATTCACAAATTTTCCTATAGGTTAGAGTTTTCTTGCATTAACAACGTCACCGAATTTGAAGCATTGCTTCTAGGAATTGAAAATGCTTATAATTTAGGTTGTGGTCACCTTACAATTTTTGGGGACTCTGAACTTGTTGTAAACCTTGTGCGTAATATATATTCTCCTAGAAACAAGTTAATGAAACTTTACACCCAAATTTTTTGGGAACTTATCTCAAACTTGCTATCTTTCAACATCACTCATGTTAAAATGGAGTTGAACTCAATGGCTGACAGGCTAGTTGTTTTTGTAGCCTCTCATACTCGACAACTTCTGCCACAAAGACTTGATTGAACCTTTCAATATTTGTATCGTCCACATATCCCTGACATTGTAGATTCATGGTAGGTCTTCCCTAGTGATGAGAACATCTGTGCTTTCATTCAAAATGAACCTTATAAGCCTAAGGATATTATATCAATGGAAGATAACAAAATTCTGAAGGGATTGACTCCTCTAGAAAGTTCATTTTCATCTAGTGATGTAGGCAACAAAGAAAAACATAAAGAAGAGGAGTCGAAAAGGAAAGTGGGTGAAACCATTTCCTTGAACATTGGAACACCTGAGTGTCCAAATAATGTTAAAATAGGTGCCCAATGTTCTGATGAAGAGAAATTGAAGTTCATTCAGTTGCTTGGTGAATTTCAAGATGTTTTTGCTTGGTATTATGAGGATATTCGTGGTTTTGATCCTTCTCTTATACAACATTCCATTCCTATCAAAGAGAGCATAAAACCAGTTAGGAAAAAAAAAGACTCATTAACCCTGCACTGGAAGCAACTATTCAAAAGGAGTTGGAAAAACTCATGAAGGCTGGGATAATTTTCCATGTTAAGTATTCTAAGTGGGTTTCTAATTTGGTTCCCATTCAGAAAGAAACCAGTCAGATTAGATTATGTGTTCATTTTCACGCATTGAATAGGGCCAGTATAAAAGACCATTTTCCTCTCCCTAATATGGAACTGATTTTGAAACGTGTTGCAAGGTCACATATGATGTCTATACTTGATGGTTTTTCTGATTACAATCAAATCAAGGTTAAAAGGATAGATAAATATAAAACAACTTTTATTACACATTGGGGCACTTTCACTTATGAATGTATGGCTTTTGACTTATCTAATGCAGGTGCCACTTTCCAAAGAGATATGAAAATAGATTTTGACAATTTGATCGACAAAATGATTCAGATTTATCTTTATGATTTAACCGTGTATTCTAAAAACCGATCATATCATTTCAGTCATCTTAGAAAGATTCTCATGTGATGCAGGAAATTCAACATTTTTTTAAATCCTTCTAATTCTATTTTCGACGTTACCAAGGGAAATCTCCTTCAGCGCATTGTCTTTGATTCAGGAATAAGCATAGATCCTAAAATGATTATTGCTATCCTAAATCTTCCTGCTCCTACTTCCAAAAATGAGGTTCAAGACTTTATGTGTGTAATCAAATTTGTTCGTAGGTTTGTTCCTGATTTTTCTATAATAGTCAAGCCAATTCACAATATTCTTAAGCAAGATCGCTCCTTTTTTTGGACGGATAACGTCAAAAATGATTTCATAGGGATCAAGAAGGAAATTAGTTCCTCACTGGTTTTGGCGAAGCTAGATTTTGAGAGGGAATTTATGATATATACTAATTCCACAGAGGAAGCAATTTCTACTATCATCATGCATTGTGATGACCAAGCTAATGAAAAACCAATGGCTTACATGAGTCAAATCTTGTCAGATAATGAGTTTAAATATTCTTATATTTAAAAGCATGCTTTCACTCTTGTTAAAGCTTCTGAAAAGTTTTTCCACTTCATCTTAGGTAAGCACACACTGGTAAAAGTCCCTTTACTTGCTCTCAAGTTTTTACTCTCACAGACTTATCCTTCATAGAATCTTGCACACTGGATTTACAAGATCTCGGAGCATGATCTAACCATCATGACTTCTAAAACTATCAAGGGACGTGACTTAGCCCTTCACTTAGATCAACATGCTGAAAAAGTGAAGAAATTGATGAACATGGTAGTTCTCTATCATCATTATTTTACATTGACAATCAAATCCTTTCGATGGCTAAACATCCTTGGTATAAATATTTGGTTTATTAATTTCAAAATAAAATATGTCTAGATAACTTAGATACCCATCAAATAAGAAGGCTTTGTATCAAATCTTCTAGATATGTCATTATAGGAGACTTCTTGTTTAGGAGATCTATCGATGGTATGTTACTTCGATGTGTGAACAATGAGGAAGAACATAAATTGTTATAAGATACTCATGGATCTTCAAATTCTATTATTCATGTTGGAGGTCACTTTTATGCTAAAACTACTACTTTTAAAATTATCAAGAAAGGGTACTATTGGCCTTCAATCTTTCATGATTATTATTATTGTTCAAGATCTTGTGACAAGTGCCAAAAGTTTGTTGCGAAAGAACTTCTTTCTACTATGCTTTTACAACCTATCCTCCCTGACTTTCCCTTTTCAAAATGGGGTTTGGAATTTATTGGTCATACTAATCCTCCATCTTCAGCAGGGCAAGTTTTTATCTTGACAACCGCAGACTATTTTACGAAATCAACTAAAGTTGTCTCACTTAAGCATTCACAGGATGAGCGGGTGATTTATTTCCTCGAGACTAACAATTTTTCCAGATTTGGTCTTACTTTGGAAATTATTACAGACAATGGTCCTTCTTTTATTTCTGCTAAGATGACCCAGTTTTTAGCTAAATTGGGGGTTAAACATTTAACCTCATCAACTTATTATCCCCAAGGAAATGGGCAGGTCGATTCTACGGACAAGAATCTCGTTAGAATTATCAATAGGCTCATTGAAGATAAGCATCGTCAATGGAACACTCTACTCACTTACATCCTTTGGGAAGATCACACTACCACCAAGGTGAGCACTAGTTGCACTCCTTTCCATCTTGTTTATGGTCAAGAATCCATTATGCCTATTGAAATGGAACTTTCTTCTCTAAGGTTAATGCTATAGGTTGAAGAATTAAATTCTTTCGATGTCTCTCAAAGAATGAATGCACTTTTGGCTTTAAAGGAGCAAAGGATGTTTTCCTTGGATAATATAAAGAGAAGACATCAAACTATTAAAAGATATTTCAATAAAAGTGTCAGGGCTGTCAGATTTAAGGTTAATGAGAAGGTATTGTTGTGGGATTCATCTCATGTTGATAGAGGAAGGCATTCAAAGTTACAAAAGTTATGGTTGGGTCCTTTTAAGATTGCCTTTGTCCTAGGCGCAAATTCCTATATCTTAAAGGACTTGCAAGAGCGATTGTTTTCCTATAACACTAATGGTTCACACTTAAAACACTATGTGGAACCAACTTAAAAGTTTAAATGTTGTATGGAATGTTTTATGTATTATAGTTTGTTTTATTTTCTTTGATTTTACATTTCTGTTATTTCATTTCAACTGTTTCATTTCTGCTTTTTATTTTTTCTATTTATGTTTCTTTTATTTGACTTCATTTTTTGACAAACTAAAATGTTGGATCAATTTCACCATAGCGACGATATTCTGCAAAGTATTGTTAATCAATAACAATTAGGTTACAAAGTTGTCATGATATTCCCCTTGAAACCATCATTGAAATTGTTATATGCTTCAACTGTTGTTATATAAGATAGTTGATTTGATCCCTTTTTTTCTTTCCTTTTCTTCCATTCACTCCAAGATTCAAAAGAGCACACCAGAAAATTTGTCTCCTTGAATTCAATAATTCTTTTACTATGATTAATTGAATGGTTATATATACATAGATAAACCCCCTTATACTTAACACTTTCCATGAGTTATTCCCTAAATCCTAGTCATTTTCCCCTTAAAACCGCTCACTTCCCCTTGTTGCATGATCATTTTGATGTTTATCTTCTTGATATAATGTTTACATGGTCTATGAAACCATAGAATCTGAGTTCTTAATCTGTTGGAAACATATTTCTCTATGGAGTCGACAGTTTGTTGACGATTAAAATCGCAACAATGAATTCTTCCCACAAAGTATTGCTAAGCTCTATTAATTATTTATGATAATAATATTTAACTAGTAGGTGGGACCCCCTTGTAGAATAGAGGTGCAATGCTAGACATGTTACGCTTATATGTTTCTATTTTTATGATGTTTCCTACACAATCCTATACAGTTGATAATGCAGTCTTGGTTTCATTCATTTTGACAATATGGATGGTTGATGCATTGTTGCTAAATGTTTTTAATGATTCACTCGCAATACAAGGTAGTGCTACGGATATGAGGATTATGTTATGTTACAGGTGGTATGTTGTGTTATAACATTGATTTAAAAAATAAAAAATAAAAAAATTATACATGATTTTATGCAAAGAGATAATATGATTATATGGGATCTTGATCAAAACAAAAGGAAAAACTATGGACAAGTCCTAAGGCTATGGAAAAAGGATTACATATAAACCTTGAATGTATATATAATTGTTACAAAGTAATGGACCTAGCTGTTATACTATGCGCTTGGTTAAAGGTTGGTATGGGAAGAACATATGGTAATGTTATCATATGGTTATTATTTTGATATGTTTTGGGTGGCGCACTATGCAATGGATATGGCATCGAATCTTTACAATGGATATGGCATTGAATTTATGAAATGGTTATTGTATTGGATTTAATGGTTGATGTTATGTTAATTGTTGGCTAGTACATAGAATTGAATAGGGCCAGGTGAGGAAGCAACGTGCATTTACTACAAGTCCCTCCAAACCACCCTTGAGCTCGTCACCCTAGACATAGTTACATTTTCTCTGTTGTTTGTGGAAGCTCCGCGATTTCAGGTTTTGGAAGGGGAAAAATCAAACTAGCTCTTCATTGAAGTGATTTTTCATAGGTATGGCTCTTTTCTTTCCATCCACGATGGTCTCTCTATATTATGAATCAAATGGTGGCTCAAGATTGCATGGGTTCTATGTTTTTCTTGATTTTTCGTCTGAGTATCAATACTATGTTATGGGTTCCCTGTGATTTCTATGGAATGTTGGCATTTTGAAGGGAAGTAATGGGTGTTATTACTTTGTAAAGTCTGCACATTGGTTATTGATAAAAATGAATTCTGCCATATTGGGTTTTTATGATGATTCTCTATGGAAAATGATAACAGTGGTGCAACGAGCTCTGATTTTTATTGTTGTGGGGTCTTATCACTAGTGTGGGTATCAGTTATTGTGACCCCTTTTTTGTCTTGATAATTGTTATGATTCGATTACCGGGTTTCAATGCAATTTTCAAAAGTAGTATGGTTATTGCTATGTTTGGATGAGCCCTAAGCTATTGTTTGTTATGGATTTTCCCATTGTCACTAATGCCGAAATAATTCCACAGTACAATCTTGTTTTTCTCAGAATGTTAAATGGAGGCCTGTGTATGTATCAAATGGGTATGCGTTGTGATATGGAATTCCTTTCACAAGATTTAACATTCACCTCTCTCATCTTTGTTATAGTGGCCAACTATTGTGTTTGTGAGCCTCACTATCAATTGTATTTCGAAGGTTATCGACCTCCTGGGTGTTGGGAAGAGACAAAGTCTCTCTGTGTTTTTGAGGATTCTTCATTGTTTAAATCAACCCTCATTTCCTCTCTGAAATAAAGTTATAAGAGGCATCTGTGTGTGCCTGGGTTGTTGAGCTCAAATTGCTCAGTAATTCTCTTCATGGGTCTGTCAAGATTTTGGGTTTATAATTTATACGATTGTTGTGATTTCAAAGGAGAATGTCTCTCTGTTTGTCCAAGATATTACTTGATTGCACGTGGTTGCTTCTCGGTGGTAAATTATTTTAGGAGGTAAAAAGACTATGAACTATCTGTGTTTTCAAAGATTAACATACTTTCATTACCTCTCTACAATAAAATTCTAAAGAATCTGACTTGGTTCTATTTTTCCTTGGGCACCTTTCGGGTTCTGTCAAGATTTTGGTTTACCAGTTTAATGATTGTGGTAATTATAAAATGGCATAGGCTCTCTAACTTCAAGACATTTCGTGATCGAGTTTTTGTATTTCCCCTCTATGATTAATTTGTATGGGTTACTTACAACCCGAGAGATTTTCATTTGGTATATTGTGGTATTTCAACTCATCATTTTGTTAAAACCTAGCATGATCATGATTCTGGCAAGTTTAAAGGAGACACCTGTGTGTCGATATGGTCTTGTTCTCTTAATGCATCATATGGATCTCTATTTTATCGAGTGTTTCTTTTGGAAGGAAGTCTGTATATGTTTGATGAATGTAGATGTCAGGTTCAGAGCTACATGTTTTTGGTTAAGTATTGTTGTCAAATTAATATTGGTATCAATGATTATATGGTTGAAGACTTTTGTGTATGATAGGTTCATTGAACATGCTATTGATTATGTCCATATTTAAAAGGGACCTGTGGGTGATTAAATCAGGCCAGATTATTGTTGATGACAGTTGATTGTTGGTATTTAGCACTGGGTCTACTATTATTTGATTTCCAAGGATGAATATTAGATCCAAATAATGGGAATCACTGTGCATGTTATGCTTTTTTTAAAAAGAAAAGATCAGCCTTAGAGCATGCAGGATTGAGGCTTGAATGGTTATGTTGTTATTGTGGAATTGGAAATGATTGGTATAGTCATTATATAAGATGCAAGGATTGATATAATTGAAATTTTTTGGGCAATTGAATTGTTTTTATTTATTTGAAGACAACAAATAATATGTATGCAATTAAGGAATAGTTAAAGGTTTTGGGTCTTGGAAGTGGATGATTTTTGGATTATAATTGAAACAAAGTTATGATTGATGTTTGATTTAATTTATTTTATGAATAGTATATGTCTTATTCCCTCTCATATTCTCACTTTTTCGCTCATTATAACCCCCTCACAAACACAAATTCATTTTTACACACCCTCTTCAATAAAATTAAATTAAAACTCTGTATGACAGTGATAAAAAATGACACAGAGATAGATGACAACTGATGTATTTTGGTATTATTTGCACAGACAGTTATTTAATGAATTTTCTAGCAGCACTTGTGTTCTTACTCCCTATCATGATATCACATTTTCACTTATTACAATCCCCTAGATATCCCATGAACCCTATTTCACCCCTTGCTCATTTAGCAATTATTAAATAATTTTTATGGATTGGATTGCATGGGTCTTATGCTAATTTCTAAGCCAAAATTTGTTTCATATAAAGAGAATGTCATGTATGGTATTTTAAGAGCTAGTTTCTAATAGTTTCTGCATATAGGATGAGCTTCTTCAATAGAGGTAGTCATGGCAGAAACAATAGGGGAAGAGGTAAATGGAATAGAGGGCCTAGAAGGCCTAGATTCTCAATACCTTTTGATGTCAATCCTCAGGAGTTGAACCTGCTTTTTCAAGCTGGTTTTTTCAATTGGATTGGGCAAGGGATAATTTAGCCTAGACCAAAGAGGCCACCCTTCTAGCCCCAAAATGTTCCTGGTATCCCTATGTCTCCCCATGTATCTTTGCAACCTGAAGTGCCCAAGAATGATGGATAGCATGAGATTGTTGACCCAATAGTCTCCCACCATGGTAGCTGGCCAAAATTTCCATTACCTTATCCTCCTCCACATGTAAACCAAAATGATCAAATTTCCCCTACACACTCACCTGTACAGCCCTCCCATGCAAGAAAACGACTCAAAACCAAGGCTCACCATGTGCATGAAAAAGGTAAAGTTGTTTTTGTTCCCTCCTCTCCTTCAAGTGACTTAGCCAAGTCAGTATCCTCCCGTATGCAATTGAGGGATGACTGCTCCCATGTCATTAGTGAGATCAATCCTCAAGGTTCCACCCAACCTAAGGCTATTTATGGGAAGTCCAAGGGGGAAAACAATGATAAAGGAATAATTTCCTCTCAAAGTGGCAAATATGGATTTTGATTTATGTGTTTATAATTGATTTATTGAGGACAATGGACCGTAGAAAGTTTTGGACAATAAACTATTTTTTAGGATATTGTGGATATTCACATGTTTTGGATATAATTTGAAATATTTCAGATATTTAAATTTCAAATTGTGGAAATAATTATGGGAGCCAAAAGGAGGCATGTGTTTATTTGGTTGTCTAATTATGTTTATTTTTGTTAAGAAATAAAAGAGAGTCACAAGGGGTCCCACCTACTTAGTCAATATTTAATAAAAAAACCCTTAATTATTATTAATTCCCCTAAACTAAAATTAGTTAAGTTTTAGTTAACTTAACTAAATGAGGTAGTTGAACTAATTAAACTAATTTGGAATGCATAAAAGCCAAATGAGAAGGAAAAACAAGAGGAGAATAGAAGGAGACAACATACTAAGGTTTGGTCTTGAGTTTTATTGAGATAGTTCAGTTTTCATTCATTATTGAATTCATTAAAGGCCTAATTCTCTTTTTAACAACAGGGTCCTATTGTAGACAACAAGGTTCAATAATGAATGATATCATTCAGATGCTTGTTTCAGAGGTGTTGATCTATGTTTGATAGTTTGTGTATACTTGTTTGTTTATGAATTGACTTTCATGACTGATAAAGGAAATTGTGTAGAGTCAAGTGGGAAGCAGTCTGTGGCAAGTTGATCCATATTTTAAAGTTCATTTTTTTTACTTCTTGTCAGAGTCCTTTTGTATGGTTTTCATCGGGGATATCTAAGTTTGACCTTGGTCCATGCCCCCACATGGATTTTTGTAAGAGAAGGATACTTTTGATTTCTTGGAATGAAATAAAGTGATTGTTATTCTGTCTCATTTGTGTTAATCTATGACTTAGTTATTTTTTCTTTTGATCTCCACATTTACTTTCTGCAATCTGTATATGATCATAAAATTATATAAAATATTTTGCAACAATTTTTTTATTTAAGAAATCATCCCAACCCCTTGTAATTAATACTTGTTGTTACACCTCAATATTGCTCACTTTGATAAGTGTCATAAGTGTTGCATGATCCTCTCAACTGTCGTAAGTGTCGCATGTTCCTTACAACTTTTGCAAGTGTTTCAAGTTGTTCACAAGTGTCGCAAATGTTGTTAAAGAATCCTACCATAATAACGACACTAAGGAGGCACTTAAGACATCTCATACACTTGATTTGGAGGAGGGAAAATGATTAACTGAAGTCCAGGAACTTTATCACCTGAGAAGATCTCTTAAACAAAGGTTTTGAAGGTGAGCGCTCCCCTACATCAGCCTTAGGAGCACTAACGCTCCCCTATAAGGTCTCATGGAGCATTATAATGCTTATCTGCCCCTCAAAAGGAATGCTATAGTGCTCTGATGCCCCTTTTGATGGAGCGTTGTCTAATCTGAGGCAGTAGTTGGCACGTTGAGGAGAATAAGGGGAGGATCTCTCAAGTTTAGAAGGCAGTTGCATTCAAATTCTTGGTTCTATCAGAAGATCCCTGATCCAATGAAGGAATTCCTCAACTTGTTCTAAAGATAACTTAAGAGGTTAAGCTTCTCTTAACCTATATAAGAAATCTCTATGATGGTGAAAAGGGGGAAGAATTGCTAGCATGAAACTTATGATCTCATAGGAAACACATAGTAAGTCAAAGGAGAGTGATCAGTGAAGCTGCTATCATCCAGGTTGTTGATCTTTCAAGCAAGGGTTGGACGAAGGGGACTTGACGAAGTTGTCGCATTCGCATCTACGATTGTAAGTACTACTGTCATTATTCTCATTAATATGACACACTTGGCCTATTTCTTTCTAGTTTATGTCTGATCTTACATGAACTTATCATTGATAGATAGATCTGTTTTCAAGACAATATCAATAGAGTAGGAAGTGGTCGTACTTTGTTTGTCTGCAGGACTCAGTGAGGAGCGAGAGTTTGGAGCTCAACTCGGAGCGTGCAGGGACAAACGTCGATAAAGAGGTACTTCTATTCTCCTTCCTTATCATGTGTTAGTTTGTATAGATTTGAAAGGAATTCAGTGTCCACGTTAAGCAATTTCTGTCTTAGAGTTAGGGTCTATCTCTTTGAGGCAATCTACCTATCCGTAGGGAGATTTTCCTACAACAAAAACTGGTGACTCCACTGGGGAGTCCTCAAATCAAAACTTCTTGTTTTGATTTCTCCTCATAGACCTTGTTTTACCCCTTGATCATTCTATACTTGGTTCACTCCTCTTTTGATTGGTTTCATGAGCTAATTGACTCCCTACCCCATTACACTCAGCCTAATTGTCGAAACTGAACTGCAATTTTTGAATTTTTGACACTTTTAAGAGATTTTTTAACCTAGCGCCCCTGTCCCTGTGTTAACAGAATGCTAGCGCTCCCTGAGTGCCTTATACAGAGTGCTATAACACTCCTTGTCCTTGAGAACAGAGCACCAACCCTCCTTTGGCCAATAAATCTTCCATAATTGTTTTTTCAGGGTTTTACCTCTGTGTTTCTCTTGCTAGGTCACCTTGTGAGTCAATCCTTCTTCCTTTCTAGCTTTGACATCTGTCTTTTTTGAAGAACAAACATCTTGCTGTTTGGATTTTTTGTAGCCTTCTTCACTATTGTTTTTTGATTTTTTTCTGCCATTTGGAGTTTGAAACCCATGCATTTTCTTTCTCTCCTTTTTCGACTGAGCGAAAAAATCTGGTGAAGGTCATCAAAGGCCTACAGATCTTTTCATTTGGTTTTGGTTAAGATCATTGTTCTTCGACATTTCTTTTGGTGTGAAGTTTGATTTCTCTTTGATTGTTTCTTTTCTTTCGCTTCTTGTTTTGATCACAAGGAGAGGGTGTATTGTTTGTATGATTCTTGCTTGTGTTGGTCTGATTTTAATTCATCTAAGAAGATAATTAGCAAGACGATCATTGTTTTGAATTAATCATTATTCATATGTAAACAATAAGAAGCATCTTCATGATTGATTGTGCATGTTAGAAGGTATCTCAAAAGTTTTAGCATCACATCAGGATTTGTTTGAAGAAAATTTGTTTGAGGACATTCCTTATTAATGCTTGTTAGTGAAAAGAACTCTCTCTCTCTCCCTTAGATATATGTTCATCGAAAAGAAATGACTGCTTATCATCTTTGATGCATTTTTGGGATTGAGTCATAATTCCATTCGTTTCACTTCCATGCACCCCTTCTGATTAAAGAACAACCATAAAATGAACACTAATTAAAAACTATCTAGAACTTTTTATTTTCTAGGATCCTCCACCAACAGTAGACTAGGCTTAGTACTTTGGATTAGGCTGTGATCATAACTCTCCAAAGTTTCCAAAACAAATAGTAGCATCCTGAGTTAGGAGAGTCAAATTCGATTATCGTATAAGTCTTCCTGGGATCCCCCTCTAACACAGGGGTTACGCATGAGGTCGCATTCGGGTGAGTTACGAA
>JZKD02S0442441.1:49679-64430 GCA_000966675.3 Picea glauca | reverse complement strand
TGAAGCTTCTATCATCCAGGTTGTTGATCTTTCAAGCAAGGGTTAGACGAAGGGGACTTGACAAAGTTGTCGCATTCTCATCTACGATTGTAAGTACTGTTGTCGTTATTCTCATTAATATGACATGCTTGGCCTGTTTCTTTCTAGTTTGTGTCTGATCTTAGATGAACTTATCATTGATATATAGATTTGTTTTCAAGCTAATATCAATAGAGTAGGAAGTGGTCGTACTTTGTTTGTCTACGGGACTCAGTGAGGAGCGAGATTTTGGAGCTCAACTCGGAGCGTGCAGGGACAAACGTCGATAAAGAGGTACTTCTATTCTCCTTCCTTCTCGTGTGTTATTTTGTATAGATTTGAAAGGAAGTCAGTGTCCACATTAAGCACTTTCTGTCTTAGAGTTAGGGTCTATCTCTTTGAGGCAATCTACCTGTCCGCAAGGAGATTTTCCTACAACACTTGTGGATTGAGAAATACATTTTGGGGCTATAAACATAGGGTAATATTCTCGACTATTTTTCCTTAGCCAAGAAAGATCCAAAAATGTTTGATTAAGATAAATTCATATCTTTTCCTCAATAATGTGCATGTAGATGCATCTGGTATTTCCATAGGATCCATCTTAGCACAACCAAGATATGGAGCCATGGATCATCGTATCTACTTTGCTAGCAGGAAGTTGTTTCAAGCTAAGCACAACTATACAACCACAGAAAGGGAGGGTTTAGCTATGATTTACGCTTTGCAGAAGCTTAGAAATTACTTTTTAGGCTCTCATTTTAAGTTATTTACTAATCATTTTGTGTTAAAATATCTAGTTAACAAGCCTGTTCTGGAAGGACGAACTTTTCAATGGTTTTTATTGTTTCAAAATTTTTCATTTGAGGTGATCATTAAACCTGGAAGATGCAATTTGGGCCCAAATTGCATCTTTCGAGTTTAATGATCAGGAGAAAGTGGCAGAGCAGATGATGATTAGCTCCTAGATACATACCTGTTCTGAGTTGAGGCCATACCAGAATACCTGGAAGACATAGGAGTCTTCTTAAGTACAAGGGCCTGCCCAGAAACGTACTTCATAACTCATAAGCATCATATGGTGGTTATAGAAACAAACTATCAATTGATTGTGGCTAAATTGTATAAGTTGGGACTAGATATAATCCTCAAGAGGTGTGTCTTACATCACGAAAGAAATGACATACTATGGGAATGCCACAGTGGAGTTGTGGGAGGCCATGTTGGAAGAAAGACCACTACGCAGAACATCCTCCAAGATGGAATATGGTGGGACATGCTCTTCAAATATGCAAAGGCATATGCTATATCTTGTGATGTCTGTCAAAGAGTGGGAAATCCATCATGGCGAGATGAATTGCCTCTTCAGCTAGTTCGAGCTCTGCAAGCATTTGAGAAATGGGAGGTTGACTTCATTGGTTCGACCAACCCCACATCTAAGCATTCAAAGGCCAGGTATATTATTACCGCAACTGATTACCTTACATGGTGGGTGGAGGAAGAAACTGTTTAGGATTGTTCAACCGATATTGTTGTTAAGTTCATTTATGAAAATATTGTCACCTAGTTTGGATGTCCTAGAAGTCTGACCAATGATTAGGGTGGTCATTTTATCAGTAGTACAATAACAAATCTTACTACACATTTCTTGATCCAACATCATAAAAGTATCCCCTACCATCTGCAATCCAATGGCATGGTAGAAGTGTTTAACAATATTCTGGAGAGAGGATTAATGAAGGTTTGTTATGCAAATAGGGAGGCTTGGGATGACAGAGTCCCAATAGTTTTATGGGCTTACAGGACAACCACAAAGAAACTCTATAGGTATACTCCATTTTAGCTAGTCTATGGGATATAGGTTGTGGTACCTGTAGAATTCATTACCCTGAGTCTATACATTGCACATATTACACACATGTCAAAGGATGAATTAGTCGTGCAAAGGTTTATGGAATTGAAAGAACCTGAAGATACCAGGTTTTTAGTAGACTTTCATCAATAAGTTGAGAAAGCAAGGAATAAATCTTGGCATGACAGACACATTAAGACTAAAACATCTGTGTAAGGAGATAAGGTCCTACTTTATGACAATCGATACCAAAAACATCCAGACAAGTTGTGCATGCATTGGTTGGGACCATTTATAGTTGTGGAGATCTAACCATCTGGAGTAGTCAGACTCACACAATTGGATGGTATACTTCATCTAGGATGGGTGAATTACACTCACTTGAAACCCTATATGTCTCAAAACTGAGATAAAGTACTGTTTCTCTAGTCCAAAGGAGCATGTATAGTAGCTGGATTTGGATTTTTTGCAATTTATGTGAATTTAGTTAATAAATTTGAAGTGTGCATTGTTGCGTCGTGACATGTATTTCATTTTTTCTTTCTAAGTGTGTTTTGATGTAGAAATTCTTACTCAACAAAGTAGGATCAGAAAAGCCACAAATATATTAATGATAGTCATTAAATGAGATGGGGACCCCTTTGTGGTCAGAGGGAGAGTGAATCTGGATGTAATCCTATTCCATGTGCCACATGATCCCAGTCTAGTCTTAGCCTTTATTACCGCTACAATAACCCGTCCAAACTATGTTAAACCATAAAGCCATGATACACGAATATGCCATCGGTATTCGCACCAGGATTCTCATATGTTAAATGGTAAGGTTTGGATTTGGCCATGTCCCTGACCAACTTGCTTAGCAAATGCTAGAATCACCCAGTAGATTTACCCTGTTAACTAGTCTTGTCAGACAACTTAGCTCCAAGTTGCGTCTATAGGTTTAATGATGAATAGCCTTAGTCTTTATTACATAACTTGTCATCTAAGCCTGAGTATAAGGTTCTATGAACTCAATTTAAGACAAATTGTTTCCCAGAGATAAATTAGCACCTTGTGAATTCTAAATTGTGCTCAATCCTGTGCAATCCATCAGCCCTCGGTCGCGATCCCTAATCCTCGTTAGCCTTTTGAAGTGTGTTGACAGTTTAGAGTCACTATGATGAGAGATACAAGGAGTATAAGTGCAGATTCTAAGGATGAAGTGTTGGACGAGCCCTCTGACCCCTGGGTTGAGATCGTGGGTGATCTCAAAGGGATGGTTGAGAAAGTCAAAATCCTCGACCTCGACCTGACAGACAAGGTTTTGTTCTCGCAAATTAACATCTATTTCTTTTGGAGTGTCACTCCATATTAGTTGGGATGAATGCAGTTCCTGTCGAAGCCAGAGTTCATCAACCATTTTGACTCCACTATTATGAATCTCAGAGATTTGCTAGTTTTTGGAATTACTGGAGAATTTGCGAGATGTACCAAGTTCCTCATTAGTAGGGTACATGAAAAAATTGGGTACATGAAAAAACCGGGTACATGAAAAAATCCTATGTTTGGATAGAATATATCCAATTCACATGGAGGACATCCATTATCTTACTAGATTATCCATTGAAGGTGAGGATGTATCCAAAGTATTCTAGGGTCCCAACAAGCATGGGAAGAAAAAGGGAGAACATAGTTTGTATGAATGATTTCATACGTAGAGGGGGGGAACATAGCCATGATTGACCCCATTCTACCTGAGACAGCTAGGATCGCTTGCTACGTAATTGCTAGCAAGGTCATGTGATTGTATTACAAAGGAGAATGTACATTGTATTCCCTATTAGTGGAATATTTTTACGCCAATGGCGTTGTGTTCAAATGGTGCAATTACCTACTGGAAGAACTCCTAGTGGCTTGCGAGGAAGATTTGGAAAAGGGTGTAACCTTCACTTATGGATACTTGTTGGTCGCATTCGCCATGTTGAAGTGGATGCACACTACAGGAATACCGCTATATCCAGTGGACAAGGGATGACTGGAAAAGATGTTCAATCCTTCTAACTCAAGGTTAAACTTGGAGAACACTGCCTTCAACAACACAACGTTCTTGAAATGGTATAATAGGTTGTTATATGAAACTCAGATGTTTCACATTACGAAGGAATTTCTCAACATTAACACGTGGAACATTACATTTCGCATGAACTGCCACCACACATTCATATGGCCAAGGCATGCCAAGAGAGAAGACTTCAACACCCATATGTTTCCATTTTACCTGGATGAAGAGGCCTTCGACAAGGAGGTCATGTCATGGCCAGGATTCAAATGCAACCCACACAATTCAGGGATGCACTATCTTCTGGTGGCAAAAATTTTGAAGAAAAAGGGCCAGGATGTAGGGGTAGGACTAAGCTTGGGCTTGAAGGAATAGAATAAATAAGCTCCAGTTTAGGCTGATTCAGAGGAGGAGAAAGAGGCACAACCACTGGAGCGTAAGAAGAAAACATTACTCATGTTCCCACAACTTCTAGAGAAAGCCATGTTGATAGGTAAGGATGTCAACAAAATCCTTAGTGTTGTTTTCATTAGAGATCCATTGGCTAAGAAACCCAGGATGGGGATCTCCCTAGTAAAGGTTTTCAATCCACAACCAATATCATCCACCATTTCTTACACTTGAGTAATGGTTCTAGTGACCCAAATTATTGATATCCAATACAACCCTGAGCCAGACACCACTCCATCCACCACCATCATTACTAAACAATCCCCATTTCCCCCACAACCCCATTTTCCACCTCGAGAAATCTCCATCCTTTCCCAAACCACCAACCCAGTTCCCATGCAGTTGCACCCCCCCGAGATACCCAAACAGATACCAAAACTCACTGGTCCAAACCCTGAAGCCCAGAGTCAACAAATCATACCTGTTTTACCAATTCAGGACACTCCTCCCTCAACAAAGATACAAAATGTATGAAAAATGCATGTTCTAAGTCCTCAATGCACTCCTTCAACAACCAATGTTGAGGGTGCTATTCAAAAGAGCACAACCCTAGAAGCTGAGTTCCAGAAAGAGGCAGAGGTATTAGAATTCTAGAAGGAACCTGATATGGCATCAGGACAGAGTGAAACGTCATTGCATGAAAAAATGGAGCTGGTACTCCAAAACCTAAAGTAGTGCACAAAGCTTATGCAACTCTGCCTAGCTAGAACAAAAGTGCTACCATTCATGCCATCAACATTGAGGTTGACACTTGTGTTGGGCCCATCTTTTGGAGAGGAGGAGGGGGAGACACCTTCAGAGAATTTGATGACTAGTGGACTCCCACTGCAGGTCTAAGTAACCAGTAAGGCCACCCCTTCTTCAAATGACCTCACATAATGGCCATCATCACACATAGTCGGGATGATCAGAGCCTCAACTAATAAACTCGACAAGAGGCTCTAGTAGGCCTAAAGGGATGCAGAGTTTGCAAGGGAGGAAGCACTCCTCGCCAAAGAATGCATGAAAAAAGAACAATACACCAAGGTTGAGGTGGAGTAGAAGTTAGAAAGAGTCTATGAGAAGCTTGTCGAATCCTGGTCAAAGATAAGAAAGGAAACACCAAAACTATCGGAATCTAGTGCTTCAGGAGAGCCTGAGCAACAGATTGAGATACTCTAGGGAGCATGGTCATATCTATTCATTCATGTAGATAAATTGGAAGCACAACTATGAGAGAGCCAGTGGGGAGATGAAAAACAACCTAGGAAGCTACAAGAACATATGGATAAAGTAGTGTTGGAAGGAAATAATGCCAAAGAAACACCGCACAAATGCACAACCGAATGCACGAGGATATTTCACTAATTTAGTGATTGGATGAGAATTATTGCAAGGCACAACCAAAATCTAGAGGATGTGTGTGCAAGGATACAATTGCTCAAAAAAAAAAAAAATCGGTCACCATGGATCCACTGGATTAGCAGAAAAAATCCGATCAGATAGAGTAGGTAGACAACGAGTTGAGTGCTCTATTTGAAGTGCAAGAAGTAACTAAGAAAGAGTTTCATGAATTTCAACCGATCGTTCAGACAACACACATGAATATGCATCAAGTAGATGCTATAAGTGTTTCTAAATGGAACTCTCTGGTCGCATCCAAGCCTAAAGGATGCATTACAGATGAGACTCAACAATTCATAGTTGAATCCTCACTCCTTGCCAGGTAGTGGCAGGATAAGATTATCATTTTTCAAGAAGTCAGGAAGCGGGCCTTAGAGTTGGTCCTAGAGTTGGGCCCTTCATTTGAAGAGGCAGAAAAGGAAAGTGCACAAGAAAAATATGGAAGAAAATTGGATATGGAGGACAAGGGAAAGAAACATGCACTCCCAAAATCCATAGAAGAGCCAAGGAATTGACTCGAGGGAGAGTCAAGGATTGTGGTCGGAGCTTGTTGGGCCCTTMRTTTTTGGTTATAAGTTTTGTAAGGAAGACTACAGTCCCAATTTTGGTTAAACACAAGTTTCAAAAGCCACAAAGGAGATATATAGTGGAGTAAGCAAARAAACATAAAATAGTTGCGAAGAGGGACAACRCAACACTAGCAAGGCAAAATAAGTTACAACAGAACAAGAACAAGAAATCATGGGAAGTCTAAATCTAGAATATCACACTTATCGTATATGTATGAGATGCATATGATTGTAAAAGRGTTGGTTGGTTGGGTTTTTTCATAGAGGGTGTAGAAGGTGTAGATAGAGTATCATTCTATTCCATGAAAGTTCTGTGATTGTAATTTGTATACATTTTTGGAAAAGGGTAGATAGAGATATGAGGAATGAGTTTGGAGCCTAAAGCTTGTAACAAAGTATTGACTTGTATCTATGAGATTTTATCTGAGAATCTCTTTTGATAATATATATGGAAGGACCTGAAATTTTGAAATATATTGTGTCATTCTATGTTTATGATGAGGAATCATTTCTATACTTTACTTCTTTATGTATGATAAGATCAATTCACTATATCTGTTTACAAATGTTATCGCAACTTGATTGTCTTTATTTCCAGTTATGAATGATTTCATATATATTCTTTGGTTTGTCCTTCTTGCGCAAGGTTATGGTGAATCTTGAATATTCTGGAAACCTTCTTAACTATTCTCCTTTCCCTTCTCTACTCTTCTTGCGCTGGTTGCACTTCGGGTGAGACTTCTTCTCTTCAGAGGAGATGAAAATTCCAGTGCTCTATACTACTCAGTTCCTTTCTTGGTAACCTGAGAAGGACCCTGGTCTGATCAATTCCACACCAACAACAATCACCAAGCAATATCAAATCAAGCACCAAAAATCCTCCCCTTACCATCCACAGGCCAACAGACAGGTGGAGTCCAAAAATAAGGTCCTTGAATCAATTATAACCAAGACTGTACAAAAGCATCATAAGGACTAGTTAGATAGGATCCCAGAGGCACTATGGACCTACAGGACTACATGGAGGAACACTACTGGGCAGACACCCTATGAATTGGTGTATGGAAAACAAGTTCTCCTTCTGATAGAATTTCAAGTGAAAACCTACAGAGTAGTAGCTTAGTTGAGGATGGATCTTACAAATAAAAATGATAATTCATCTAAACGAACTAGACAAGATACGCCAAGATTCCATCCAACAAACCACCCTTGTCCAACAACAGAGAAGTAAGTGGCATTAAAAGTTCATTTGAAAGAAGCAGTTTACCCTAGGTGATAAGGCTCTCCTTTTTTATTTCAAGTTTAAAAACTTTAAAGGAAAGTTCACCACATTTTGGTTGGTCCCATATGAGATTGTAAATGTCTTTAACAATGGATCCATGAATATTAATACCATCTATGTGGGGGAGATATCCTTATTAGTCAATGGGCATCGATCGATATTGTACAAGAAGCTTGTTAGTCAAGAATAATTTTTGCAGTGTGTTCAACAACAATCCAAGATGGAGGTGTTAAGAAGGGAGGATTCTCTAGCTACTCCTACCTCAATTTGATTTATTTCTTTCATCTTTCCATGGATAAACAATTATATAACGAAAAAAAGAGAGAAAAAAATTATAAAAAAAAAAGAAGAAAAAAAGTAAAGAAAAAAGAATAATGTCATTTTGTAAAAACCAGTTTTTATGGCACATTTGGATAGGGAGTTTGCTTGAAAACTAGGAAATTGGTGGGTAGAAGTTCCCCATTTATTTTAAATAAAAAATATATTGTTGATTGTAAGATGCATAAGTTTGGTTTTGTCCCAAAAAGGGGAAGTTTTTCTATGACTAATTTTGACAGTGGCAGGAAACAAAGTTGGTCTTTTAAAATCCTTTTCGTTACATAGATTGGGGTAACCATCCTTGTCATGTTAACACCACAGTTGGAAACCATCTCCGCTGCAGCTAAATTTTAGTGTCTCAAAATCTTCATAAAAAAGTTGAAAGTTTGTAATAAAGTCCTGCATGTATATTTTTGTATTATTGTCCTTCAAAATCATTTTGTTATGTGCCCGTGTCAGTTTATGGAGGATTCCTTAATGCCTTCCCTATGAAAAAACTTACCCCATTGAAATCAACACATTATCAAGGGATGAGGTTATATACTTTGTAGTGCCCTAGAATTTTCATACCTGAATGGAAGATTTCCTTGTTGTTAATCATGGGGACACATCAATGCCTCTTGGTTGACAAATCTTGTAGGTGACTCAACATAATTACATCTATGAATAACTGTCAAGATGCACTAAGTGTTGTATCCTTTTTATCACTTGAATGAGGAAAAGAGGGACACCTGCAAGTCTAGTTGGGCTTTCTAGACAGGACAAAGGTTAGTGTATGAATCAAATGACTCAATCACATGAAATAAACAAACAACTAAGATAATAAAAAATAAAGAAACAAAACTAAAATGCATAAGGAAATTAGAAACAAAATCAGTCAAACAATTGACCAATATTCATGCCACCAATGGAGAAATTATATTAGTGGGAAAACACCAAATAAAAAGGGGAACTTATGGATCCCCTCTTCCTCCTAGGGAGGGTTATTGAGCACCCTATGTGAGATCTCTTCTTACAAATGGAAAACTAGAAAGTAAATGGTGAAGAAATCCAAGCTTATTCCCTCAAGAGGTGAGATGAATAGCTTAATGAGATGATGCTAATATGCTCCAAGAAGGAAAGAGGTTCCTTGTAGGAGAATAGAGGCAACATAACAATACAATGATATTCTTGAATTCATAGTGCACCCATGGCCTCATTTTATAGAAAATATTTGAGGCATTATCCAACCGACCTTTAGTGTGAACAAGGGCCCCTTTAGGGCACCCTTGGGTCCTTGACCAACCCCACATGTGGATTTAGCTCTGATTTGAGGGTCAAATCAAATTGGGAGATGAACCATAAGTGGGTGAGAGGTTGAAAAGAACCATAAATGTGTCATTCACAAGAGTGCACATCTTTTATCTTACACAGTCACGTATTGGGCACATGTGCGCTCTTTTGCATTTTTTGGCTTGTGCATGTGCACGTGTTTCCTATAGTGTTTCTGCACATGTCAATTTCATAACTAGTTGTATAGTTTGTGCCTTTTGGAAATGATTTTTGGGGTTGTAGGTGAAATAATATGTGTTTGGAGATGTTGGATTCCTATAACCATTTGTGGACAATATTTTAGTGATAACAGATGCCCCCTGATGTGTGAGGTTAGGAGAATACGTATAGCCGAAATACATCAATTTTTCTTCTACTGAGAGTACCATTGTAAGAAAGGGTGTTGATAGGAACTGCAAGAGTTATCCGTCATAAGGAGAGGGGAAATTGTGGGACCCAAAACTTTCTCTAGGTGTGGGAAAATAAAATATTTATAAAAATGAGGTGGGCATGCCCCATGCTTGTGTCATGTAACTCAAGTATGTAAGACAATAACTGAATTTGTAAGCTGATGTAAATAACTGCAATGCCCGTCGAGGTGGTTTGATAATGGAAGATGAAAATTCTGATGGTGAACATACTCTAAAAAGAGGCGATGACACATGAAATAAGTTTCGGTGACTCGTATGCATTCATGGCCCAACAAATTTAGAGGTCTTCAGCTAGTATAAAATAACTACAATAGTCGCAAAGTAAGACCCACCATAACATGAGATTGTTTTGAAGTCAAATGTTAAGGGGGTTAACAACAACATAGAGTAATGATGGTTCTCTCTGTGCCATTTGAGGCTCCTCATTGTAAAGGTAATGAGAGTCAAGATATTGTTTCCCTTCTGGAAACTATGATGATGTCGACAGAAAGGGAGACATGATGCCAAGAAGAAAAAGGGCTTCATGAAATCCACTAGATGAGATAAGGAACTAATGAAGAACATAGACAAAGTCAGGATGCGGTGAGATTTAATATTTCCCTTGGTTGGGGATATATGTGAATTATGAGTGGTTGCAACCATGAAACTGGATCTAACATCAGGGGGACAACTAGATGTGGTTTAAATTGTGCCAGAGGTGTGACAAAGTGGACAAAATTAGAGATCAAGGGTACATGGATGGTAGGATACTTGAAGTGTTTTATGGATGATGTCGACAGAAGTAGGAAATAGTAAATGCCCCAACTGAGGGCGACAAGGGTTGATTTACCAGAAAAATAAGGTCGCTAAAGGCGACAAAAAAAAGCTATGTAAATGATGGAAACAAAGGCTTTTTACAATTACCAAATGAATAAAGAATAATTTGGGATAAGTGTGCAAATAAATAAACAGGTGCCCTAGTGAAAAATGGCTTGGCCTGTGAGGGTGCAAGTTGTGTGGAGAATTGGTGGAGAGTGGGGGCCTCATGGGTGGGTTTCTATATGAGGTAAATGAATGGAGAGAAATCTACATATGGGAAAACTGATTGTGGATAAAATGGAGGATTAATGATACTGCGGAGGCATAGGCAAATGAGACTCATGAGGAGATGTCTTGGGAGTCCATTGGGAAAGATAGCATAATGAGGAGGAGTATGTGGTTGATTCTCGAACATGCGTAAGACTATTGGGACTCCCATCCCTAGGGGGTGAAAGAAGCATGAGTGTCAAAGTGCCAAAGGGGACTATAAATGGGAGAACTCATGTAGGGGAGAGTGCTACCGATTGAAAGTACCGAAATGCGACAGAGGTGATAGTACTGAAAAGACGGATGTGAGAATCCTACAGGAAAATGTCGAGGAGTGTGACTGGGAGATGCAATTGATATTCAAAGGGAATGATTACATGCCATTGTCGATCATATACCTTAAGGGGTTGCGCTAGTGTGTGATGACCAAGTACCTGTACACATGAAAACTGAATACTTGACATGAACAATATCTAAAGACAAAGAATCATATAACAACTATTTGATAATTTGAAACATGAGCATGTGTACTTGGAAATGATGTGAGAAAAATGCTCCCCTGGGGCTGAGTGCAGATATTGGCCCAGGGAATGTAACTTTGTAGGTGGCAGGATCCCGATCCCATAGCTAAAGATGCATAAAAAAATAGAGACTCTTAGCTCCTATAATTGAGCATGGAATTTTGGCAAAAGGGACTATACATAGTTGTAGGGCCCACAATGCCACCTCATTTGTACCTGGTAGCATAGTGAGTTGAGGAGAGGTTTTTAGAGGAGATTTAGATATTACGGGAGTTCGAGCTAGTTGATCCAAGATTTGTGAGAGCCATGTTAGTGGTATCATCCTCTTGCATAGTAGTTAGGGTTTCTTTTCTGGGCAGGGTCGTATAGATGGTCGTACTATGGGATTTTGTGAGGGTGGACCCCCAAGTGCGTGGGTGATCGAAGGATACCCGTGTTGAGGTGTGTGGTTGTATTGAGGAAAACCGCTCATGGGGGCATGTGAGTGAGGAAAACAGGTGTGCATTAGATGCATGATTTTGCGAAGTATAGGTGTGCACTATGCCCAACTGTTTCTTTGACAGTTCCTCGCCCGTGTGAACTGTGTAGCGAACATCTATGCATGAATGTGCTCATGTGGGTGTGATAGATGTGCATTGATGCACACCTATTTCTTCGATAGTTGTGAATTGATGCGCAACTGTGTGAAGAAAAGGCACACATGTGTGCATGCCTGTGGGGGGTGACAGTCGCACACATGAGGCAAAGTTGGGGGGTTTTTGACAAAAACTTGTCTTTTTTTGAAGTTTTGTTTATGAATAGTGATGGATGATCAAGTGTTGTTTGTGTGAATGTAGGTGATTAGTTCTGGATGTGAGTCCACTGGAGGGAGAGGGACTGGGAATGCCTCAGGGAGGTGGTGAGAGATGAGCCAAGAGTTCGGGGACCTTTGGCAGCCTATGGGATGCTAAAGTTCTTAGACTATCCACTACTATGGGCACAGGAGTACGTGCTGCAATTTTTTATTTCCATATGGAGCACTAAGCTGTAGTGCTTCATTGTTCTGGGAAAGCAGCTAACATTCTCTTTAATGGAGGATTTCTATTTCTTGACCAGGATCCCTTTTTGGGGGAGGGCCCTACTTGTTGATCCCCAGTTTCAAGAGGAGGTACACTTGGTAGACTTGGCATAGAGGTATTGTTTGGGGCCAAACTTTATGTCAGGTTTGGTCGTTCGGATTGAGACGATGGATGAACTTGTGCATCATTGCATCGCAGTGATGATTTTGAGGATCTACGGATCCTTAGCGACTCAGCGGATCAGTGGTGGTCAATTGAGGATTATGCAAAGAGAATTGGGTGGAGAGTTTTTTTCCTAAGGCTTGATGTTGCACGCCAACATGATGGGGCAGCTTAACTAGTGTTGGGCTACCGACTCTAGTGAGTTTTCCTTTGGTTTTATCTTGGTGGAATGGTTTTTGGATAGGGTGCCCATGTTGTGCCCTAGAGTGTTGTTACCGGTGGTTGATGCATGAGAGCCACGACTGATGTGGTGGGCATCAATTTTGGTACGACATGGAGGTGGGGAGGGTGGCCATTATTTTACGACCAATATGGTGCATGTGTGGCGCCATATGCCACAAATCATACTCCAGTTCCCATGTGGTGGGATGGACTTATAGTAGGACCTGAATATGGTTTTACCTCTTGGAGAGGATTGGGACCATAGAGGTATGTTTATGTAGTTTATGTTTTGTGATTTTGATAGTATAGCATATGTTTTATGTATGGAGGGATGATGATGCTATCATTTGTTTGTTGTGTGTGCATATGTGGGGTCGTGAGGCTGAGAGGTGGAGTTGGTTAGAGCGTCGGCTCTTTAAGAGCCAGTGAGTCTGCCACGGGGTGAGCCGTGAGCAAGCGAGAAACGTTGGAGAGATGAGGCTGGTGCGAGGCTAGCCGATGATGCGAGAGATGGAAGGAGACACAGATTTGACGACCCCGACATAGGGCCATTGAAGGCGTTGTAGGGAGATTTTGGTAGGGATTTAGGGGATTTTAGTTGTTGGTTGGAGGTGGTACTACAGGGCATGCCTGAGGGTATGTGGTCCCACATCTAGGTTGAGAGATTCTTAGAGTAGTGTGTGGTCAGCCCTGTCGAGTTCATAGCCTGATCTGCAGAGCAGCTGTAGCTGGGGTATCTATGACTCGGCGACTTCCCCTTGGACCTAGAGGACCCCCAGCTAGTGGGGCACCTCCTCCAAATAGAGGACCCGGTGGTGGCTCTCTAGAGGCACCATGAGTGCTCTTTTGTATATTTGTTTTATTTATATAGGTCGGAGAGCCCATTTTGTATAGGGTGGTCTGACACCTATTTTGTACCTATAGGGATGAGGGGGTTCACCTACCTATGGGCAATGCATATGTTGTACATTTTTTAAAATGTTGATTACACATTGATCGTTATATATATATATATATATGGATATACATGGTTTATGATCTCTTTTATGCTCACATGTGATGATATTTTTGTGATGCTTTTTATGATGTCTAATCTATATGTTGTGACAGACTTGTGATGGTTTATGTATGTGTGAGGGTGTATTAATGTGATAAATGCCAATTTAATACTAGGTTAACCATATTATCTTATATTTGATTGAATTGTCATGGAATATGAGTAAATGTTTTTGAATCAAAATGTCGAGATAAGAGTCTAACTTGCAGGTATTTGCAGAAGAGGAAAGGATCACGGACATAGTACACATTGTTGAGCTACAGGACGACCAATTGGGAATATAATAAGACACTAAGTTGACCAATGTGGCAGTGACTGGACTCGGAAAGGAGGCCAATGAAGGCTATGTATTTTTCTTGGTTATTGGTTGATGAGCCCAAACATATGTCGTTGGAGTCGAGTAGTTCAAGTGAGGGGGTATAGAGGGCCCAAGCGGCCGAAGTGAGATTCTATTTCTAGCGGCTAGCTCCATCAGCATAACCGATGTGGTAGGCCGATGGAGGAGACATATGTCAATAACACAAATGGTAGATCAGACATAAGGCATGGAGGGGGGAAAAGGAGACTAAAAAATATACAAATGTGTACAAAAAAGAAAAATCCTAGTGTAGAATGACTATGCTCAGGCGTAAAATTTCTTTAAGTACAACCCGTTGATGAGTTCTTTGAGATGGTAGCCTTTTGGAGAGGCCAGGATGTATGTGCCTTTAGTGAGGTAGTGTTGGATGATGTAGGGTCCATTCCATAATGAATCAAATTTCCCATGACCTTGAGTATCGTGAGCAATATCATAGACTAGGATGAGGTCTCCTTCATTAAATGAGTGAAGGTTTACATGGCGGTCAAAGGTGGCCTTCGACCATTTTTTAGTTGACTCATTGTTTTGTAATGAAGACTGACAGTCTTCATCCAATGACTCTAAGTTCAGCAAGCACTTCTCCATTGGAGCAGTGTCGGGTAATAGCTCGATAGTGGTGCACAATGTGGGAATTTTGCACTCAATGGGGAGAGTGG
>JZKD02S0442430.1:0-17640 GCA_000966675.3 Picea glauca | reverse complement strand
CATAAATATAGAACATGATACTATGAGTAGAAACTAATGATGGGAAATTATTACCTTGCCTAAGATCCATAGTGCCCTTTTTTCCAAAATTCATATTTGAAGATATTTTCCCTCTTTCTCCCTTTTCGAAAATAAGTTAATGTAGGGAACTTGTAGTTGGGAAACCAACCACCCACAATGAATGGAAGTATGTGAGAATGGCTAGGATGAATGAGGAATATCAACTCGGGTACAATAGAGTACCCACCTCATTTTCGAGGATTGACTCATGAACTCCTCTGACACACAAAAGAGAAAATTGTAAACCTTCCAGAGAAGAGGAGTAGAGGTAGAGAGGGAGCAAGTTGTTGAATTATCAGTAGGAAGAAATTATAACCTGACCTAGAAACAGGGCCATGAATCAAATTCCAATTGAATAGGAAACTCACACTAAGAGAGAAGGGAATCGAGAGATTGTGTAGCAGTGAATGGACTCATGTATGTAGAGGTTATCCAACTGAGAAGGAAATGAGGAAAATTCGTGGAGGCCCTAACTTGGTGGGTGAAAAGGGAAATTATTGTTGTTGACTACTTGTGAAGGAGAGTGGCCTTCACACTCAACCCAATTTCCCATTAGGAACCTGATTTTCCTAGTGGTATTATGGTCTAGCATGGGGGTGGATTATTGTAGAAATCTTTGTAGAATAGAGCATAAAGGTGGGTTGAAAAACACTAACCCTTAGTGAGTTGGTCTGGCCAATAGTTGTGAATATATAAGTCTCTAAATTATACTTTGTATGTTCGAAGGCTTGATTATTCTATGAAATATGCATGTTTATTGTATTTCATGAAGTTGAAACATTCATTAGTAGAGAGATGTAAGGAATGACATGAATGAATGATCTAAAATTACTATATGTTGGGTAAATTTTCATGCTTGTTATCTTCTTTGAATGCGTATGCAATTTATCAATAATTCCATGGCCAAATTTATGAATATGGTGTGAATTGAGTGAAGAGTCTATTCACTTGGGAAGTTATGGTCTTCCCTAAATTTCTATAACTTAAGAGATGGTAATGGTTGGGATTGTATTGAAGGTCCACGTTGAGTGTTCAGAGGAATTCATGAATAGATGTTTTGATGTGTTAAATCCCTTCATTCCATAACCATGACAGAACCCTGCAGTGGAACTCTTACTGGAAGACGAGATAAGGAACATATGCCATCTTGTTTTAAATTCAGAAAAAAGAACAAGCCATTAAAGGTCAAGCTCTTGTAAGCCCAAAAGGATCAAGGATCGTCAATCACGATCAACCTTAACCATTAGATCCTTTGGGAAGGAGTCTGCAAAAGGATATGTTTGGAAATCTTAGTAGTGTTTTTTGCGTTTTCAGCGAGGTTAATCTGATCAACTAAATGCCATACATATTTGAGCTCTAGAAGGTTTTGGACCATCATATTGTTTATATATAATCCATTATATCTCTCAGGAGAGAATCTTTGGAAGGATATATTCAGAGATTTCATGAGCACCTTACAACTTGAAGAAGAGAGACATATTCGACTAAAGATTATGAAGATTTGAAACCTGCTTGGATTTGGGCCATTGATCGACACGATTGTTAGTTGTTTGATAAATCGAATGAGCATGTTGTATCGTAAGGTCTAGCTACAAAAAATAATTCCACGTTAATCTACTATATCGAAATGCCCTTTTGGAATGCCATGTCAAAGGAAATGTCATCAATGGTAGACAAATAGGAGATTAATAGGTGGAAGGTGACACGCGGAAGTGGATAAGTGTCCTCCATAGTGTATTCAAGGATAAAGGAGGGTCGTTATCGGTTGAGTACTTCTAAGCTCGAAAAGGATAAGGATCATTGATCACAATCAATTTGGATCGTCCGATCATGTGGAGGGATATTTTCAGAGTGAACTCATTCAAGAAGAATTCTCGATGGTAAAATATGACTGAAGGAATATGACCGTGCATAAGGTTTCATATTTCAAAAATATTTACAGGAACGTTGAATTTTCTCCGTGATAGAAAATTCTGAAAGAGTGTTCCCGATAGCCTCACACACTTTTTATTTTAGAAGGGCTAGAGTATAGAAATATTGGAGGACCCAATAGCATGCATGAGAGTGTTATGAGAGAACCTTTGTATGTGATACTTAAACCCTCTGATTTGAGGATTTCAATCATATATTCGATGTCGGGATTTAGGAGGATTGGATTGATTTGAAATCTATCTGTCCTGATGGTCAGGTTTTGTTAAATATTTTGTAAGCATTAGCTCATCACTCTGGCAGGGATATTTCGATGGGGTGAACCCGATAGTGAAGTGGGCTATGGAAGCCCAAAGACTGAGTCTCAAAGCTTGGTAGCTAGTTTGGGACCAATGCCTTTGATCTTGTTTTGGAATCCATTCCATGTCATTTGACATGTGTGATGAAGATCCACATGGACTCAAGGTGGTTTTTGGCAGGAGAAGACCTAGAAATATTTAAAACGCCATATCTTGCTAACCCGATCTTAGTGTTGGGCATGGTTATATTATTTAGAAATATATAAAAGGGTAGAATATATATTTGAATCCATAATCATAGGTTCGATGAAAGTTAACAAGATTAATTTCAAAAACCCCACCATCCTAATGAAGCTTTAAGGGGGTTGGGTGTGTTACAGGGTGATATCAGAGTAGAGTTCAAAATCTAGGCCTAAATGGGCCAACAAGAAGTTAAGTGACTTGTGTGTCAAGGTACTTGATGATATATATGAAGTTTTATTTTCTTTTCTGCATTAAAAGGTTGTATATTAGCTGCATACATTTATTAAAATGAAAGATTACAGAATCATTTTAGAAATTGTAAAAAAAATTCTTTTTTCTTTTTCCTTGAGTAAATGAGCTTGATTCCTACATGAGATTTCATTATGCTAATGACCATAATTGAAAAAATATTTTTGAGTGTGCATGGAAACAAAGACATAGTTTTGAATTTGGGACTATCATAGGTCCTTGACAACCCTATAAAGTCCTAATGATGGTGTGCTTTTTTAAATATGTGATTAGCTAACAATGGCATGTTGTTTCAACACATTGAAGAATTAATGAGGTGAAGAAGTAACAACAATATACTGGTATAGTGTGGTATGGAAGAGACCTCGTGTATTAGATATGAGGAATCAAATGAGAAGAGGGCCATAGAGACTCCTCCATATTTGGCAGAGATAGCGAGGAGAATGAAGATAGAGATTTGAAGCTACATGGATGATAATGAGAATATTATTAAGGCCCAAGATAAGTAGACAAATTGAATGCAATATTTCTGCAAATCTTATCTCTAATACAAAATCATTTGCAACAAGGGCCATTTGCTAGAAATGTAGGGAGATATCAATATTAGAAGCCACAAATCCCATTAGAGATTCAAAATCATGGTATGATGCAAAGCAATGCAGGGAAAGGTTCCTCCAGGAAAAGGAACATGGGTTCCAAGAGGAGCATATCTAGTGGATATTCTTCAACAAAGTTCGGCTTCAGAGAGAAGACTACTACTTTTGAAGGATTGTCCAACAATGAGACTAGTTCAAGTACTCATAGAAAAATGAAAAATAAACACTCCAAGATTTCCCTGACTGGAGAATTCAAGAAGGAAAAAACACCCACATTTGATGGAGAAGTCAAGAAGTATGAAGAAGCATAAGCATGGCTATTAGGATTGAAGAACTATTTCCGAGTACATAATTACTCAAGAAATATGAAAGCAAGAGTATCCACCTTTAATATAATTATAGGGTCTTCCATCTAGTGGGAAGACCTTAGGAATGTGAAAGGGATCACTGAAAATAATTTAACCTGGAAACAATTTGAGAAGAATTTCGGGAAAGCCTACTTGTCATAGAAGTACTATGATGGAAAGATCAAAGAATTCTCTGGACACAAGTTAGGACAACTCACCATAGATGAATATGTAAAGAGGTTCATGGAAATTTTGAGGTATGTCCCATACATCAAAGATGAGAAGGTGAAGATACATCACTTTCTTAGTGGATTTCCACAATATTTATAGGACAATATTGAATTTGATGAACCTAAAACACTAGATGAAACCATCCATAAGGCTAATTATTACTATGAGAAATCAAAGCATGGGAAGGAGCCTCAAAAGGATTGGAAAAACAAGGATCAATAAGGATTTAAGAAGAAGGGATTTAAATCATCCCAGTACAAGAATCCAAAAAGGAGTGTTCATTCTGGTTATCCCACTAAAAGCATACATCAACATAATTATCCTACTCAAAGTGGGAATAAGCTAGAAGAAACTACAAAGGAGAAAGTATAAGAGAAAAAGAAAGGATATCTACAATGATGGGGTTGTGGAGAAGAACACTTGTTAAGGTACTACCCTCATATGAAGCCTAGAAATAAGATAATTTGCAATGTTCAAGAGGCTACTATAGTTGATGAGGTAGCCAGAAGTCCACCCTAGATTTATGCATCTATCAAGAATCGACAAGCATACCACCAAGCCTCGGTGGTGGAAATGGAAGGTATATCTATTTTGATTGACCCTATTTCTAAACTTATATATATATTGCAACCCAAGTTGCTGAGGCGTGTTTCTTATAGAGAAGAAAACATGCAAATTCATGGTTAGTTCAACTCACCATAGGGACCAAGAGGAAAGTGATAGAGGTGATAGAAGCATGCACGTTTGAGATGAATGGGATGCACACACAAGAAACACTTAATATAATTCCATTAGGGTCATATGAAATTATGATAGGCATGGAATGGTTCTAAACACATAAAGAAAAATTGGATTGTTTTAATAAGACATTAGAATGTGACGACGATGAAGGAAATAAGAGGGTCTTGCAGGGTTTACAAAAACATGTGCTAGTAAGGAAAATTTTAGTAGTACAACTGAAGAAGCATTGTAGGAAAGGTTTCCCTTTGTATTACATCCATGTATTAAATTCAACATAATGAAATTAACTAAAAATTGAAGACCATCCTATGCTCTATGAGTAGAGAGACATATTTCCAAAGGAAATTCCCGGAATGCCTCCTAAAAGGGATATTGATTTTCCCATAGAGATTATGTCGGTAACAGTACCTGCGTCTAAGGTACCTTATAGAATGAGTCCACCTAAATTGGTGGTGATAAAAATGCAGTTGAAGGAAATGTTATACACGGGGTATATCAAAGGAAGTGTGTCCTTGTGGGGAGCACCAACATTGTTTGTAAAGAATAAGGATGGTACCCTCAAGTTATGTATTGATTACATACAATTAAATAAGATGGCCATCAATAATAAAAACCCACTACTTGAGATTGATGATATTTTTGATCAAATAAGAGGGGCCACAATGTTCTTTTAGGATATTTAGACACTTAGGAGTTAGTTAAGATCAACTTGGTGTAATGTGTCGTTAGGTAATAGTGTGTTTCTTTAGTATGCATAAAGTGATGATCATGATAAGTTTCTAACATAAAATGATTCAACAGTTCATATTCTCCTCGATCTTAACGACTAAATTAATCCATGGATTAACACCTGATTATTCCATGATATCTATTTAAATAGCATGGAGGGTCATTTTCCGATGATCGATTGTGATAAAATCTCTTGTAAATCTCTTTGTAATAATTTTATTTTGCTATAATAAATTGCTCCAAGTGCCCATGTTGGATGGGGTCGTGGATGTTTTTCCATAGGTTTTTACCATGTCAAAACATCGGTGTGTTGATATTTGATTTGATTGTGTGAGTGGTTACTAAATTTTTTCGTCCTCTATTGGAATACTTGTGTTTTCGAATATGGTATCCGAGCGCATTTGAAGATCCACTCCCATTATAGATTGAGATCGTGAAGTCATGTTGTTGCATCTCTATTTTATGCCATTTTTGTACATTTATGGGCCAAGAGGACTATTCCATTGCTTCTTGAGTGCTTGTTTCATTTTGGAATGCCTTTCCTTTCACTCAAAAAGGCTTTTGTTTTCCCAAGATACGACCATTTCAGTCATATCCGAAGGTATAAAGCCTGATTACACCCTTTTAAATATTTGCAGAGATAATATTTTGGTCTTATATTTTTTTATTTCAGGGTTTCTTCTATTTTTGATCCACATATTCTCTTTTCCCTACACTCAGTTCGATCTCATTAAATAAAAAAGAGACGAAAATTTTGCATTTTTTGGGTAAGCTAACTGAGATCTAACCCTTGTTTACATCGAAAAGTGAAAATTTGTTTCTTGTGTGAATTTTTTTTTTTTGTGAGCACGCTCTCCAAAGCCATCATCAACAACAATATTCCTTTTAAGCAATATAATATGTTTTTCACTTGCTCACTTGGTTAAAAGTTGCTTTATTAAGTAAGAGGTCTTGAGTTCAAGTCTCATTTTGATTACTTTTCTTTGAAAAAGTTTATGCATCTATTCTAAATTGTATTTCACTTAAATTATAAAAGTGAATCACTATAAGTAGCTTTAATATTTTCAGTTATTTATTTTTCATACAATTTTCATTTATAAAGTAACTTCATTGCAAAAGTGACCCCACTTATTCTATAAAAGTGGGTCAATTCATAAACAACTAATTTGTAAAAGTGAGGTTATCAGAAGGAGGGGTATCACCATGTGGACCAACTTCTACTTGCCACATGGCTCTCTAGTTACCATTTATGCATTTTTTCAAAAATACATAAGTTTCACATCTAAAGTCCGTTTTCAGTGTCGTTTTTTTGAAACAACCTATTTTTTTTAGAGCTTTCCATCCATACCATCGGTTTCGATGTTTAAATCCATATTCCCTATATATTTAATATATATTCTTCTAGTGATGTTTTTATTACCAAGACCAACTACTTACAATGGAAATCCCATATGGAGGATTTATTAAGAAGTAAAGGATTGTACCATATTACCTTGGGAAAATAACAAGAACCCACTGATTATGAAAATTATGCCAAATGGATTAATAGGAATGACAAAGTCTGTGGACTAATTACAATGATCATCTCTCCTGATTTAAGGTTTCACCTTAAATAAATTAATGCCCCCAATAAAGATTAGGAAAATATTGAAGCTATGTTTGGTAAACAAAATATTATTCGAGCACACCAGTTGGAGAATCAGTTAATGAATTTAAGTCCGAATGAATTTACTTGCATTGAACATTACTTATCTAAGTTCAAATCACTTATAAATTTGTGTATAAAATGACAACTAGATCTGAATTAAGATCGATGCATATATGATATTATTTCTAAGCTTGGTAGTGCATATTCTGTTTTTGTATCTACCTTTTATGCCACTAGAGAAGATTTAGTGAGTTCTTATAAAGAACCCTCTCTTGAGTCTTTTTTTGATTCTCTAATTCGAGAGAAATATAAGCTTGTGAAACTTGGATTGATTAGCACCGTAGGTACATTCAACAAAGCCTTAGTTTTAACTTACCCAACCACCCAACTAAGTCCCATTACCACATTGTAACATCCCCACTACAGAAAACTCGAAAAATACAACTCTGATACCACATTGTAGCATTCCCAGTCCCAAGCTGGGAAATGATCCACAAAATTACCAACTCTGATACAAATAATTTAAATTAAAATTGTTCTGAATATGCACAAAATTATATAGACTACAATAAATATTTTCATGCATAGTAATACAAGAAAACCCATAACATAAATGCACAATTATACACACAATAATTAAATAAAAATACACAAAAGACACTTATCTTTTGTGAAAAGTCACCAATTTCATGCAGAGATCAGATGTTCCTCCTATCCATAGACTTTGTTTCTCATAAACTCTCAACAACAAGTCACCCCCGACCTGGGGCTAAAAATCCACCAAGGAAAAGGATTCCCAAGCCATGCTAAGGCTGTCAACAAAAAAGTAGCTCATACTATAGTTCCAACACTAGAAAACAACCTAAAGTCCCTCATTCGCCACATGCATGTCCCACCCCAGGAAGTGTTCCCCTTCTCTTCTCAATAGTCCTTCGACTGCCCCACTTCCCTTCTATGCTTCAACAATAGGCTGGAAAGGAAGTCTCAGAGCTCTGTAGATTCAACTTGGCACCTTGGAAAAACAGTTCCCAACAATCCTCTCACCTAGAGATAATGCTTATAGGCCTAACTACCAACTTCTTCAACAACTGACGAGCCTGACAACCCGCCTCTTCAATCAACACACGGGCTTGAAAACTTGCCTCTTTCGCTCAATTAATCAAGTTACTCCTAAAACCAACTCCAAAGTACAGGTATAGAAGGTAGATGATAGAGTGAACATGAGAGAATGATGATAAGAATGAATGGAAAAATATGAGAATTACAATAAGTTCTCAACAATATATTTGCATGCCCTTAAATTGAACTTGTCAATCTAAGAACTACATCAAATCCACTTGGTAACTCGTTCCTTACTCCTAGGAAATTAGGATAAAAATCATATCCCATGACTTTTGACTTTAGGAAATATTATTATAATATTTCCTTGGCTTAAGCCCCCCTTGCGTAACCCCCTTTCTTATACTCTTATCCCCCTTTCCCTTTCAATTGAATTCCCCCCCCATCTCTCTTGTATGGTTTTTCCATAGAAGTGATGTGTTTTATTAATATCATTGTGCGATATTACATTTTACAATGTTAGGCTTGCTGGCCTTTTAGCATCTAGGTTCTTCAACCTAATAAAAACAAAGGTAGTCTAGCCTCAAAACATATATACAAGGCACTCTGGCTCAAAATATCCTGGCTCACCAGCCTATATGTACATTACAACTAGGGTTTAGCCTAGGGGTATTACATTCCCCTCCCCTTTATTTATGCATGGTCCTCAATGCATTATATAAACATGTACAACCAAACTACTTCAAAAATCTTCAAAACGATGCAGGTACTCTTCCTCCATAGCATATTCATGCTCACAAGTTGCATCCTCAAGACTGTACTAGGTTGATTGGACCTTTACTATCCCTACGACTCGATTTCAGAGATGCTTGACCTTTAGATCCAATATGCACACCAGATTTACTCAGAAGTCCCCCTCTTGCTCCACCTGAATCACATTCCAATCAATTACATTATTAGCATCAGGTACATACTTTTTAAGAAAATATAGATGGAATACATTATGAATTCACATGGATGCAGGTAGTGCAAGCATGTATACAATAGGAAAAATCCTCTCCAGGATTTCAAATGGCCCACAATAACGTGTTGCTAGTTTCAAACAATTCCCAAATTCAAGGAAATCCTCTTAAAATTCAATTTCAAGAACACATGGTCACCCACTTTAAACCCTTTGTGAGTTCTTCTCTTATCTTCATAATTTTTATGCCTATCTTGGGAAACCTTTAAATTATGCTTAATCTTCACCATATGTTCCTCCATTTCCCTGATAAATTTTGTGTTAACCATCGCTCTGTCTGTTGGGTTGTCCCAACTCACTGATGTGTTGCACTTTATTSCATAAAGTGCCTCAAATGGGATCATATTTAAGAATGCATTATACCCATAGGTATTATTCCCTTAATGGTTTATCCATCACATACATCCTTAACATATATTTAATCACCTGGTTGACCCTCTCTCTTTTCCCATCTAACTCTGGATGATAGGTTGTACTAAAGTTCATATTTGTTCCAAATCCTTTGAATAATCCCTTCCAAAAGTTTGATGTAAACTTGGGATCTCCGTCAGACACACTTGTCTTAGGCACACCATGAAGCCTAACAATTTCTCTCATGTATATATCTTCAATGTTGGTTTCCTTGTGAGTTAGCTTCACTGGAATAAAATGGGAAGCCTTTGTAAGCTTGTCCACCACCACCATGATGGAATCATGTTGCTTGGTAGTTCTGGGAAACTTAGTGATAAAATCCATTGTCACCACTTCCCATTTCCACTCAGGAATGAGCAATGGTTGTAGAAAATCAACTAGGTGTCTATGCTCAGCCTTAAATTTTTGACATTCCAAACATATGACTATATAATCATCCACCTCTTTCTTCATACCTGGCCAATAATATTGGCTCTTGACAGCAGCAATAGTTTTTTGGTAGCCTGGGTGCCCAACATAAGACACATTGTGCATCTCTTTTAGTACCAAAATTTTCAGCTCCCAAAAAATAGGCACATAAAATCTGCCTTTGTACAAGAGAATTCCATCCTCCCTTAGCTTATAATTTTCAATTTTTTGCTGCAAATTACCGTGCTATAATTTTTTATTTATCTCCATATATTGCTGATCTGATTTTGCAGCCTCTAATTTTTTTTCCTTCAAATCATATTTGTACATGCTAATGGTTGTAGCATGCATCTCATGTACTCTCATGATGAATGCATTAACCACCTTGTTCTCCTTTCCTTTGATATGATTTATATCAAAGTCATACTCACTAATAAATTCCAACCATCTAATTTTCCTAGAATTCAAGGTTGGTTGTGCAAACAAATATTTCAGACCATTATGGTCTGTCCTCAACTATAATATTTTTCCCATGAGATAATGCCTCCACATCTTTAAGGCATGTATTATAGCTGCCAATTCTAAATCATGGGTAGCATAGTGCCTTTCATTCTCTTTTAATTTCCTCGATTCATAACATATCACATACCCATTTTGACTAAGGACTCCTCCAAGCCCTTCTTTGCATGCATCAGTGCACACAATGGAATATTCATTGGGATTATAAATATTCAATATTGGTGCAATGGTTAATAAACTTTTCAAGTGTTGAAAGCTTCTTTCACAATTAGAACTCCATTCAAATATTACACCCTTCTTTTCTAAAGATGTTATTGGGTGTGCAATCTTTGAAAATCCTTCAATGAATCTTCTATAATACCTTGCAAGTCCCATGAATGATCTCACTTCAGAGACATTCCTTGGTATTGGCCATTCTTCAATGGATTTTATATTTTTCGGATCCACTCCTATCCCTTCTTCTGAAATGATATGGCCCAAATAATGTATTTGCCTATGGTAAAATGAGCATTTTCTCAACTTTTCATACAAGTGATGCTCCCTCAATAATTGTAACACCATCCTCAAGTTCTTCTCATGATCTTATTCAGAATTACAGTAAATAAGTATGTCATCCAAAAATAAAATGACAAACTTATCTAAGTAATCTATGAAAATACCATTCATTAAACACATGAAAACAAATGGGGCATTTGACAACCCAAATGGAACCACTGTGAAATCATAATGGCCATACCTCATTCTGACTGTTGTTTTTTTTATGTCCTCTTATTTAATTCTCACCTGGTGGTAACCTGATATGAGGTCAATCTTCTAGAATACCTTGCCATCTCTCATCTGATCAAAGAGATCATATATGCTTGGAAAATGATACTTTTTCTTCACAACCACCTTATTCAGCTGCCTGAAGTCAATGCAAAGCCTCAATATTCCATATTTCTTCTTCACAAATAGCATTGGGGCACCCCAAGGTGACACACTTGGGCATATATACCCCTTCTTCAAAATTTCCTCAAGTTGCATTTGCAATTCCTTCAGTTCTGGTGTACTCATCCTAAAGAGTCTTGGACACTGGGTTGCTCCAGGCACCAAATTAATGGTGAAATATATATCTCTCTTTGGTGGAAAACCTAGTATCTATTTAAATACATCCTCATTAAACTCTTTTAGGACTGCATAATCTTCTATATTTGGCACTTTATCCTTAGTTCCCTCCTCCATACAAGCTGCAAATAATTGGAACCCTTATTTGAAACTCTTATTCAACTGCAAGGATGAAATTTATCTGATAGTTACCACTCTTGGAATACCTTAAACTATATAAGAAAACATCCAAACAAGTAAATTCCCTTCTTCATCTAAACAAGTAAATTCCTTATTATAACATTCTAAGGCAACATGATGCTTGTCCAATCAATCCATACCAATTAGGAAATCATATGAGTCGAAAGGTATGATGTTCAAATATGCCCTTGTGCTCAGCCCATTCATGTCCATTGGACATGCCTTAACCATCTAATTAATGTTTCTCTTAGCTCTTGTAGCTAGCTACACCATTTAAGGTTTCCCAATATTGCTTCTTGGAAAATCAAATCTTTCCACCAACTTAGGATATAGATAACTATGACTAGCTCCTGAATCAATTAAAATCAAAATGGGTTGGTTTTTGATCTTACTTCCACTTCAATAATGTGATATTGAAACTCGACTTTCTTGTTATCTGGGGATGCATAGATCCTTGGCACGGTTCTGCCCATGTACTCCACTATATCAACTTGCTATACATTGTGAGAAATCCTCGCTTTCTCACCTCTATGAGGGAAATATCTATACATGTGGTCTCCCTCACAACCACAACACTTCATTGGCTACTGCCTTAGTATTTTCTCCATTGTCTTTGTCATTCTGGGCTCTTTGTAAGTTGGTTGTCCCTAAGAATTATTTATGAAAAATGGTGGCTTAGTCCCCTTCTTCCTTCGCTCCATATTCCCTTTCCTCTTGTCTTCCCAATCCTTATGGTAAGTACGTCTTCCTCTAAGATGATCATAGATACACTTGTATCTCCTTATAGTTTCCTCCAATGTATTGGGATCACCATACTATATCTTATCGTTGATAAATGATGGCAGTCCACTTAGGTACCTATGAATGTTGACTTTCTCATCCTTGATGAAAGAAACATATTTCATCAACTCTAATATTCTTCTCTCATGCTCATATATGGTCATACTCACAAGCTTGAGGTCGAATAACTCCTTCATATTCCTATCATAATAACACTTGTTTAAGTACTTATTTTTAAAATATATTTTGAACTCCCTCCAAATGATCTTCTTCTCATCAATGTGTTTCACTTGCAGAAACTGGTCCCATTACATTAATGCTTTTCCTTTCAGATGATAAATTGCAATTCTCCCCTATTCCTGTCATGAGTAATTGTGTAACTGAAAGTAATTCCTCATGCCCAATAGCCATGTCTGTGCATCCTCATATTTCTTATCCTCACCATCAAAGGTAGGAGGCTTGATCTTATTCATTTCTCCTTGTAGGTCATCTACCCCATACCTCCTCTTATGTTTTCTAACAGGAAATGGACTTGAAATACTATGTACTCTCATAGATGAATGGCTTGGTGAGTGATGGTGATGCCTGCCAACACTTCTTTCTTCTCTTCTTTTATCATGAGACCTATGACTCCTCTACTTGCTCAATTTAGTCTCTTTATCCATCTTCTTCTCGATTATGTCCAAGCTCTGCAACAACTTGATGTTGAATCCATCTTATTGCTCTTGGGATTTCATAATCCTCTAATTATCAACTTTATAAATTTGGACATATTTTTTTAGACTCTTTATGGTCTACACCAAGTTCATGCTCTCATCCTTGCCTTCTCTATGCCCATTGGATTATGTCCCTTCATTACCCATGCTCACATATAACCCTCTTACTTCATATTCATGGATGTAGGTTCTCTGAGCATATTCCATGCCTCTGATCTCTGTATTGATCTATTTTTTGTTAACTCTGTAAAATGTGTAGGAAACAAGATTTTTTAGACAAATAATTCAACAAATCTATAAAATTGTGCACAATTCTTCCTCTTTAAGTACACCTGAATTCTTCTTTCTGATTGCTTGTGAATTGTACTGCTCAATTCACATTTGTGGTTGCATATTTGGATACCTGTATGCAATATTTTTCCAATAACTATCCCTTTTCTCAATTCTGAGTTCTAAGGAACAGGTTATAGTCATTTGAATATTACCCACTTACTACTTTTATGCAATTTTCATCCTGGTGCAATTAATCTTAAACACCAACTTCTACCATTTGTAGAATCCAATCTTCCAAGAACCGAGGAAACATTTGTATGATCCATAGTTAATAAATATTACGAATAATCCATATTAATTCTCATATTCTTAATTTAAGGTTCAAGTAAAAACTTACAACAATACGAAAATTACAACTTTGTCATTTTCACCCCTTTTGCCAGACAAATTTTTTAGCCAAACAAGTTATGTCCCAAACTGTGCACTTCTGGAAAAAAAATAGTAAACCAAAGTTTTAGGGCTTGATGGGTATACAAAATGTCGAGTAAATAAAGTTTTACATGTTTTCCATCTGGGTACCCTTTTCTTCCTCGGAAAATCCCAAAATTCCCCAAAAAGTGGCCCGAAATATTGTATTTTTCTATATTTAGGCACCTCCACTCTGAAATCCTTAGAATCTGTCCAATCCCTTCACAAAATATTTCCATGTCTTCTTTTCTGACACTGTGTATAAGTTTCAACGGTAATTGAGTTCCTGCCACTGAGTTTGACCATGATCTTCGAAAACAGGTAATCTACATTTTATGGAAAATTAGAGCATAATTGGCGAGTGGCCCTCTTTGGAATTTCTTTAGACCTCCTTAATATGGAAAAAACCAAAAAGTTTCATCCCAAAACAACTTAATTTTCTCAATTTATTGCCAAAATACGATTTTGGCTACAATCGTAGTTTTTTTGTTTTTTGAAATTGTGAATCGATTTTTCCTATGTGGCATCCCTACTAACGTGGATTTTGATGCATCATTATGGGTCTACGTGTCACATAGACATCATTCCATCTCATCCTTTTGGTCTACTTGGGCCTGCCTCATCAACATTCTCTTACTTCTTTCTCTTACGTGAGCCTTAAAATTTGTTAAAATTACTGATATTTTACGAGCCCACCTGTACAACTAACACATTTCGACTTGGATGGGACAAACGTCCCACCTTAAATTTTAAAATTCTACGTGTCACCCTGTTATTGACCACGAGGATCGGCGGGTCCTATCCCATACCTTTTTCCTTAGTGCACGCAAACCTGCACATTACCCCAGATCTGATGGTCGAGATTGGGTGAGATCAATGACTGAAAGGCCATGTTACATCCCAAACATGCCCAAAATTTAACAAACCCTTGGTTCATGACAACAATTTTCCTTGTACTATATGGCACACTCTAGGGGGTGTTGCATGGTACAAGGTTTGTAAACCAAAACCTCTTCACCCCCATGCGACAGTGGTTTGCGGTCTCAAATAAACCACTCACGCACTTAGCTCCCAAGATACCTGCCACCATGCCAACCACTGTAACTTTTCACCTATCACTGTGGACTTGCCACCGTGGCATTTCATGTCACCTCTGCCACGTCATATACATAAAAGTACCCAAATTTTTCCATTTTGGAATTTCTCCAAAATTCCAAACACTGCATAATTCAAAATTCCTTTCGCGACCACCGTGGAACTCTAAAATTAAGATTCCTGCAGTCAATTTCAGCCTTACACACAACCAATTTCATCCCTACACATAACCAATTTGATCTGCGTGTGACTAGTTGACATTTTCGAGCATGAATTTCACTCAAATTCTCTCAGAAATTTGGGATTTTTACCCAATTTTTCCATGGCTTCACTCTAACTCCAAAATTCGTAACTCAACCAATTACATCCCCAAAAATTTCCAGATTGAAATCAAAATTGAGGATTTTTAATCTCTGGCTAATTTTTCCTCAATTAATCGTGAAATTTCCCCAATTTCACTAGAGTAATTTTGACAAAGATGTCGCAAACATCTCTTTCAAACATTTTGTCAAACAATTTGCATGCAGACTATGAAAACTCAGTTTCAACGCTTTGTATATAGCCCATACAGCCTCAATGTTGAACTTATGGCTCTGATACCACATTGTAACTTGTCTAGACACCCAACTAAGTTCCATTACCACATTGTAACATCCCCACTATAGAAAAATCGACAGATACAACTTTGATACCACATTGTAGAAATCCTAGTCCTAAGCTGGGTAATGCTCCATAAAATTACCAAATATGATACCAATAGTTTAAATAAAACTTGTTCTAAATATGCACAAAATTATACAAACTACAACAAATGTTTGCATGCATAGTAATACAAGAAAACCCATACCTGAAATGCACAATTATACACACATTAATTAAATAAAAATACACAAAATACACTTATATTTTGTGAAAAGTCACCAATTATGTGCATACCTCAGATGTTCCTCACCTCAGACGTTCCTCCCAACCATAGACTCTATTGCTCATAAAATATCAGTAGTAGGTCACCCCCAAGCTAGGGCTAAAAATCCACCAGGGAAAAGGATTCCTAAGCCAGGATAAGGCTGTCTACAAAAAAGTATCTCAGACTGCAGTACCAACATAAGAAAAAAACCTATAGTCCCTCATTCTCCACATGCATGTCCCACCCTAGGAAGTGTTCCCCTTATCTGCTCAATAGTCCTTCAACTGCCCCACTTCCCTTCCGGGGATTAAAAAATAGGATGGAAAAGAAGTTTTAGAGCCTTGTAGCTACAACTTGGAACCTTGGAAAAAAAAATCCCAACAATGCTCTCACCTAGAGAGAACACTTACGGGCCTAGAAACCTGCTTCTTCAATATCTCACGGGCTTGAAAACTCATCTCTTCAATCAACACATAGGCCTAACAACCCTCCTTTTCCACTCAATTAATCGGGTTACTCCTAAAAAAACTCCAAAGTACATGTATGGAAGGTAGATGACATAGTGAACATGAGAGAATGTTGGTAAGAATGAATGGAAAAAGATGAGAATTACATTATTTTTTCAACAATATATTTGCATACCCTTAACTTGACACTTGTCAAGCTAGGAACTACATGAGCTCCACTTGGTGACTCATTCCTTACTCTTAGTAACTTAGGATAAAAATCATATCCCATGACTTTAAAATTTAGGAAATATTATTATAATATTTCCTTGGCTTAAGCCCCATTGGCTTAGCCCCCTTTCCCTTTCTAGTGGAGTGCCCCCCCCATATATTTTTTCTGGTCCGTCTGCAACAATGATGTATTTTATTAATATCATCGTGTGTGATCACATTTTACAATGTTAGGCTTACTAACATTTTATCATCTAGGCTCTCCAGGATAATAACAACACATACACACTAGCCTCAAAACATATATAAAAGGAACTCTGGCCCAAAATATCTTGGCTCACCATCCTATAAGCACAATTGGGGTTCATCCTAGGGGTATTACATTAGTGTCCCTACAAAAAGATAAATCCAAGAATCCAAAGAAGAAACATCCTCTCCACAACAACAAGAGAAACAAGGGTCCCAAACCCTTTCAGCTAGCTTCTACTTCTAATGTTGACAAAGGAGAAAAATCTAAAAATAAGAAGATTAACAGACATTGCAAATTTTGTGGGAAATATGGTCACAAGGATTCCAATTTTTTTAAGAAGATGACAAATTTAGAAGCAGCAATGAAGAAGCACAACATCAATATTGATTCTACTTATTCTTCTTTGTCTCATGGACATCCATGTTCTTCTTCTGGTTTCTCCTTCAATGCAACTTCTACTTCTTCTACTGATGAGTGGCTTATTTATTTTGGAGCATCTTATCATACAGCTAAGTATTAAACCATATTTTTTTCTCTAAATGAATGTAACACCATGTTATTGGATAAATCCGTAAGTGCAGACACAAACCGATCTCCCTAGATCCACCTGGATCTAGAACAAAACAAAACAGAATGATAGTCTTTCCCTAGATTTACACTGTTGAATATACTAAGAGGCACGATTAAAGAACATACCTTG
>JZKD02S0442397.1:0-17641 GCA_000966675.3 Picea glauca | reverse complement strand
AGAATCATAGGTCTGTGTGAATTCTTGCAGTAGAGAAGAGACATCAAGTCTGTGGTGGACACACGTTTGGGGTGCTCCATAGGAGTTGTGAAAGATGTTATGACGAACGAGTCATGGTATGAAAAATATGTGTATGAGTATCTTGGTGAGGTGAGGCGATTTGTGTGACTCTACCAAGTTGTAAACTGAGTTGGTAGTGCTCATGTTGTAAGTATTTCACGATAACAAGACTTAGTTGGGTGTTAGACATGTTTTGTGCCACTTGCATTATATCTATGTGTCTCTTGTCTATTTCACAAGTGTTCTCTTTGTTTCATGTATGTATGCTTAAAATGGCTAAGTGTTAAAGTTGTTAACAAATGCCTAAGTATACAAGAAAGTTGCACTAGAGTTGGAGTGTGACTTGCTTTTAGCCTAGAATGGAGTATGGGTATTCTCTAGGTGAAGAGTAGTCCAAACAAAGTATCCTTAGTTTTTCCAAGCAACCAAGTGAGAAACGTCACGGTGTATCACACCCTCAAGAGGTGCATGACCATAAGATTCAGACATGGAACTTATGGGGATGTGACATATGGTATCAGAGATGGTTTGTTGTATATTTTGAAAAAGGGTAGGTGATATCTTCAAAACTATCTCAATGGCAGACGATATCAGAGCATGCTTGTCATAGATTTTGAAGAAGGGTTGGTGAGATATTCAACACTATCTCAATGATAGATGATATAAGAGAAAACTTTGAAGGAAGTTTGTTGTGGAGACAAATCAATGGGAATGTCCATAGGCTTGGTGAACAATTTGGTGGATCAAACAGGTTCATCATAGAGGCTTTTCATCATAATTACGACAGAGGTTCCGGTTGATGATGCGGTGGAAGGTTGATTTAAGCACAAACCTTTTATAGATGAAGAGAAGATTTTGTGGTGAAATAAAACACTTGGGCAAGGTGGGAGATCACATAACTCATCGCATGAATTGTCATGGATTTGATCATGGAGGCAGTTTGGGCATAGACTTGGTGAAGGTTTAGTAAGGGGAACCAACCTTTCATAGAGCTAGTCTGTGAACAAAATTGGTTGGTTTGATTCCTGATGGAAGTAAGTGTCAGACCTGTTGTGCACACCTTGAAGAGACTAGGATCAAAGTTCATTGGGATAATCGATAACTTGAGCAAGGTAGATGAATGAAGGACTAACATAGGACTTGTCTCAAATATAATTGCGAAAGTGATCACGAAAGTGCATAGAGGGTGATCACAGAAGTGACTGTAAAGGATAACAGTTATGGGTTGCAACAAGTTGAAGCACTTGGGTGAATGACTTGAGGTAACCTAGAGGAGCTCTGAAACAAACAGTTGGTTGGGTATGTTTCCATTATGACATCTCCATGCCATACATTGTCGAGAACAATAGTCGAGTCGAGTTGGGTTGTTGGATGAGTGGGTCGACCGCAACCTTCAGATAAGGTGACTCTTCACAAATTTACGATAGTTAATCAATAGTAGTATGTCTTAGAAATCAGGTGGTGTGTGCATGGTGACTTGAAGCAGAAGTAGTAAATGTGTTGAGATGGTAGGACATTGGAGATGTGTTTGACCAATTGCATGCGAAGTTTGGGACTTAGATGAGTTTTAGAAGTGGATAGATGGACTCAGATTTATATCTTAGTAAAGGTGTTATGCAAGTTTGTGTACCCAGGACAATGATTGAGGGGAGTTCATGTGGAGAGTTGGTGGCTTGGGAAAGTGAAGGTCCAAGACAAAAGACTTAAACCATGGGTGAAAACAAGGATGTATTTGGAAATGTATGGTTGGTTTTGAGTTCTTGCATTTCCTAAGTGTTGTGGTGCATTCTTTGACGAGAAGTTAGATGACTTGGTGGTTCAAGTGTATTTGATTTCTATGGTGAAAACCGACAGAATTGAGGGTTAATCAAGTGGTGCAGATTGGAATAAGTCATGTAGAAATTGAGATTCCTTGATTGGGCGAATGTGTGGAGAGATTGGGGCAACCTGCTTGGATGAGTCCAGTGGTGGATGTAGGAAGATTTGGATGCAGTCGTGGAGGTGGCTTGATGAAGCTTCCTAACTCCTTGATGAGGTGCATTGGACAAGTTGTTGCGGTGAAGTAGGCAGTGAAGTCTGTATGTGTCGAGTTTGAGAGGATGGGTGAGGCTCCTTGGTGCTTGGTGCCTTAGCCAAATTTGTTGGGTCATGTGATGACTTGACAACTGTGATAATAGTGCCAAAGTTTGTACACTTGCAGGAGGTGCAAGATAGTTTTGTTCCATGATATAGATGGAGTCAACAAAGAAGTCAACCAAGAATTGTTAGTAGTCAAATTGAATGGGTAGAACACAGACCAAGTGACTTGGGTGGTGTTTTATCACCTTTATTATGGGACATTGGATGAAGTAGAGAATACCTTGGTGACTTATGGATGATTGTGTAATGACTTAGAGATATGGGAGGGTCATTTCTTGAGGTTGGAAAAATTATTGGTTCGAACATGCATAAGACATGGAAATACTTGAGGTGACTCATTTTACTTGGAGCACTTTGGACAATTCATTGGGAAATTTTGAGGAGTGTGGGTGCATTGGCCACTCTCATCACAGATGTTGAGTTACATAGAGGTGACTTGATGGAAGGAGGTGAGTTGAGGACTTTCCTTAGTTTGGGGTATTGTGCGGACATGAAGATTTCAACATGGAGAGATTACTTAGGCATGGCAATTTCTCTTTCTTTGGGAAGCATGAGTGAGGGTGAATCCTAACCATTCCAAGGCATATATAGGTAGATGCAACATCATGGTTGGGTGATGAAGTAGTGGGTAAAAGGCAGTCTGGACGTGCAATTCTCAGTGTAGAAGATTGGCTAAATGTGCCATGAGGTGGACAATGGAGTCAAGTTGTTACAAATGAATTTGTTTCTTGGTGACTTCATAGTGCAGTAAGGTGAGGGGAAACCTTTCCTTGGTTTGAGGGTTGTGCAGATGGACCTAATTACAAAAGTAAGTGACCAATTTGTGCATGACAGTGTGCAAACTCAAGAAGTGTGATGGTTGGACTGGCCATTCAACTAGTTCCCAACTTGGGTGAGAGTAGCAACATGATAAATAGGTTGATAGTACAAACTCTCCAGTGTTGATTCTTTTGTAGCATCGAGAGGGGTTCCCACTTGTGGAGTGTGGTTATAATACCTCCCTTGCTAAGAGGGAGTGTTGATGTTTTGTAGCTTCAGGTAGGTATTCTCACATAGTCCTAGGTTTTGGGCATGTGGGAATCATCATGGGAAACACATCACACTTTCGGTTTAGTGAAAACCACCTTTGGAATGAAGTTGGGGCTTCATGGGTTTGGTGATGGGATTTGTGGGTTTGTGATGGGGCTTCACACCCACATGAAAGTCTAATTTGGTGTTGACTTTGCAGAGGTAATTCTCAAGCTAACCCCTAGATGTGTATAAACAAGAGAGAGCTCATTGTGACATTTCATATTGTAGAGTGTGTGGAGACATGATGGAGCTTGCATAAGTGAGTCTGCACTTGTGCTAGGAGGCTTGGTGATTTCAACAAAGGGTAATTTTGCATGGTGGAAAATATGGCTTAGAGGAAGAAAAGTCACAGGGAGAAAATTGTATGGAGGTGTTTGTACAAGGGTTTTCTGTATATGTACATGAGTTTCAAGTAGGCACAGTCCCATACATACATGGGTTGCAAGTGGGCACAGTCGCATATGTACGTGGGTTGAAGGTGGGCACAGTCGCGTACATACGTGGGTTGTAAGTGAGCACAATCGCGTATGTACGTGGGTTCCAAGTGGTCACAGTCGTGTATATGTAGGTTACAATGAAGCAAAGTGTGTATGTATGTAGGGTGCAGTAAGGAGAAGCATGTACATAGTTTTATGGGCAAGAGTAGATCCATACAAGCTGACAGGTGCCATCAACAGGTCGTAAAAGTGGTCTGCAACAGATTTGTGGGAAAAGGATATTTCTATGGATTTTTTGAGGTTTGGTTTTCTATTTTGTATGGTTATTGGAGGACAAGGTTGCCCTTAGATTTTGGTGAAATTATATTGGCTGAGAAGATGGGTTTTGTCCTCAGATTTGGTGATATTTGTATTGGTTGGAAGGGCTAGTTTGGCCCTTAGGATTTCTGAATTTGATAAGGTTACATAACATAAATATTGTGTCTCATATATGTTGATGATTCATCTCTGATCTTGTTGTTTCCGCTACATGTAATTTTTAGTCAATAATTTCCAATGTAAAATTGTTCAGTGATAACAACTAGGGTTTTACTGTTAGATCACTAGGAAACAATTTTCAGATCTGAAAATTAGTCACATAGAGTTGCATGAGAAAATTGATATGGTATCATAGCTTGGGATTTGAAGAGAAGGGGATCATATTTGAGACACATATATGTAACAAGTGGTTGCAGATTTCTTGTTCTTGTTCAAGGCAGGTCACAACTGACAACTCTAAGAGGGAGCTACAATGATTGTTGCAGGTAATAACAGGTTAGATGGTCTTTGGGTTGAGACATGGAGCAGATCATTTAGATGAGGATTGGTGGACTATTGCAACTTGGTGGTGTGGCAAGTTGGGAGTTCTAGTGGATTGGCAGAGAGATCATATCATAATAGTATGTTGTGAGGCATATTTCCAACTTTGAGGATGGACTTCCGATGACTTGTCATAGTGAGATGTGATGGGTGCAGCTTAGGTGCTTTGGCACAAATGATATAGCTTCACGTGGATAGGAGTTTGATGAGATAGAGTCTTCATCAGGACAAAGAGTTGTACATTGTCGAGGTATGACAATGTATGAGGTATTTAACCTAGGAGGATGACGACACTTACAGAGATGAGTTACATAGGTCTAGAGTGGACTATACTGAGTGTCCAACCACAACTTGGGATTGTTTCAGATAATGACACATGATCAATTATAACATGTGTAGACAAAAATAGTTTTCTTTTGGTGACTTGGATGATGGACTTGGGTAGAAGTTCATTGGATGGATGTGACTTGGGGAATCATGATGCTTGCCTTGGAGGATTACATGGTTCTTATGTAGTGGGAGCCACTGACAAATGATAGGGGCACATTATTTGTTCGAGAGCTTCACATTTTCTTAGTCAGGTGGAGCTTGGAATGAGGACCAGGCATGTATTATAGGGATTTGGAGCAGTGGTATTCCAGATGGAGTCAGGGGATGTGTTGCGAATGGAAAATATGCTATGGGTGCAAAGAGTGTGTTCTCAACATCATTGATTGAGGAGTAGGGCTATGTAGTGTTATTCTAGGATGGTCAAGTGTTATTAAATGATGAGTTGGTGAATGAGAGGTATTTCTAGGTCTTGGGAACCTTATGTGCATGGGATTTGTGCACGAGAGACATTTCCAGGGTTTGATAGGATATGGATTGATTATATCTAGGAGGAGACTTTGTTGATGTCCAGGGATGATATGGATGGATAGATGTTGTTTCCACCCAGACAATATAGCTTCAAATAATTAGTGATTATTGGAGTTAGAGAGGGAAACCTATATAAGATGAGGGGCTAGCCTATGCGTGTTATGGCCAACATGAGTAGAGATACAGATGAGCAGGAGTAAGTAGCTCCACGATTGATGAGGCAGGTAGCCCCACTAGTAGTGTTGGCTTAGAGGGAGCCAAAGTTTATAGGGAGTCATCCCCGAGGATCTAGTAGAGAGGAGTAGCCTCCTAGGACTATGCAAAGGAAAATGGAAATGGAGTATCTCTTTAGGTTGTGTAGATTCAGAGGGAGTTCCCCCTCAGGTTCAAGTAGGAGAGAGGCATCTCACATGACTGAAAATCATGTGTCATGAGTTGAGGAGGCCATATAGGAGGTTTAGAAGCAAGAGGCTTCTAGGAGCTGTGTTCCTTCCATGGAGGATTAATTTGTTTAAGCAGGTTTCACTACAATGACAAAGGGAGCAACCAATCGGGTGGATTGGAGTGCAACTATAATAGTGGATCCGATGCAGGAGATATAGGTATTCTTAGGATGCGAGAAAGAGCTACTTTCATGTGATGATGTAGGATGGAACACCTCCCTCGCTAAGAGGGAGTGATGATGCTTTTGTAGAATCGGGAGACATTCCCACTTGTGGAGTCTGGGGAGAATACCTCCCTCAGTAAAAGGGAGTGTTGATTTTTTGTAGCTTCAAGTAGGTATTCTCACATGGCTCTAGGTGTTGGGCATGTGGGAATCATCATGGGCACCACATAACACTTTTGGTTTGGAGAAAATTGCCTTTGGAATGGAGTTGGGGCTTCATGGGTTTGGTGATGGGATTTGTGGGTTTGTGATGGGGCTTCACACCCATAGGAAAGGCTAATTTGGTGTTGACTTTCCCAAGTTTTGTTTCCTTATATTCCCAATACCATGGGTTTTTTGAAGCCATGCTCTGATACCAATTGCAAGTAGAAGGGGATATAATAATTCAATGATCACAAGGTTTAGAATTGCGTGTATAAATACACACAAATGAATATAGTCACGACCATATAGTCATGTCTTTAGACAATGCATGTGACTTTACATTAATGGTATAATTAATTGTTAATAGACTTTGTAATATACAATAAGGTATATTATAGATTGTGAGAAGAATATAAATAGGATAAGCTCGAGGTCACTTGTAGTAAAGTACCCCATGAATTGTCATAAGAAAAATAAACATATTTAATTTTTTTATTTTGGTATTTTATGCTGGTTCTAGACACATTCAACGTTCTTCATGCTTATTCTTTGTTTGAGTTGTCATTCACTTTTCAACCTAAATTACCCCTAGTTTTTACCCTTGGGATACATCATGTTAAATCATTAATATGATTCAATAATGTGGCTCAAATGATGGGTGTCAACCAAAGTGGGATAATTTTAGTGATCCCATGATGCAAATGCCTTGCATATATTCCTAGTTTAGAGCCCAAATAAAAGATCCAACTAGAGAATGACTAGACTTGTGTTAGGTGGTTTATTATGTAATGTTTTGATACGTTCCTATTAATCATTTGGTTAGACAAGACCATGGTTCACTTTATAACAAGTTGGAAATACTATGTAAATGAGGGAATAATAATGAAGAAGGATAAAATTTCTACGATTTTAACCTTTTCTAGTTTACCTTCATGATAATCCAACCATAAAATCTTTGTTGAAATCGCAGTTTTGGATTTGTTGAAATCATTGTTTTTAATGAAAAAGTGTATTTAACACCCTCTAATACCCTTATTGTAGCCTAATTTTTAAATGTTAATGATTGATATTTCCAATTCCATCAATCCAAAATGATTCTTGTTAAATTTCAAGACAAAATTGCCAATTCCCCTTTTTGTTATTTTGAGTGGCCAAAAAAGAGATAATTTGTAGAACATTGTTGATCTCTATAATTGTTCAGAGTCTTGGAGATAACATAACAAGGATAAATCCTTCTATGTTTTTAGAGTGGTGGTGCTCCTCTTTTATAAACACAATACAAAATGCAAATAATGAAATAAATAAAATTCTTGAGAAAGGACCATGCTTGTTGATAAATGATTATTCACAATGGTAGATATTATACAAGATTGTAAATGAGTAAAATGAGAAGAGTCTTAGAGAACATCATTTCCATCATAGCATAAAGTAAAGCAGAACACGTCATTTGACAAGATGAGAATAAAGGACCACATATGAAGATAACTTAACATAATCTTTCAATTAAAAATCAAAGATATTTTGATAGATACACTCTTGAAATCACATACTTAAAACTCAAATTCTAAGACATCACTAGACATGTTCCCTAAATAGTATAGTGGGAACCTAAAAAAAATCTAAAAATGTTTGAAAATATATTCAAAAAATAAAATGCACTCGTCCAAGAAAACTAGGATGGGGCTCCCATGGACCATATAATAGATGAAAAGACCTAGAATAAAAGAGGAAAGCACAGTTAGGAACCAACCTTTGATATTCACAGACCATGAAATAGAAAGGTTGGATGATTGCTAACTAAGAGGAATAAAAGAAGGTAAAATCTTAATGAAATGGTTACTCTACCTACTGTGGTGGAAAAAACTTGCTTATTTTCCTTTTGAATCCTTCTTTATATGTTTTTTGGTTGGAGGTTCCATAACAATTGTAACTGCTTCTTGAGAATCAATATAGTCTCCCATGGTTGCAACCCTTAACTCGTGCTTGATCTTGAGATCTAACAACTCGTCTTCAATATCCTTTAATTCAAAACCTAACTTAGTGGATTATTTCTACTTGATATTCATTCTTGTTTACATAGTCGAGTAACCACTTTTCAACTTCCTCTTGTGAAAATTCGGTTATTTTGTTAAACTCATTGGCCCATGAAATTTTAAGAGCTTCTAGTTGTTCTTATAATTGATATTTTGTAAGAAATATAGAACTCATTGTTATATGTGACCCTTCAACTCCTTAGCTACATCAAAAAGTTTGAAAAACAAGTCATTTATTTTTGAATTAATAATATCACACTCAACAATCATTTCCCGCAAACTTTTAATTCGCCTTGACCAACATGCATTTATTTATTTGAGTCAGACCTTTGATGGAATATTTTGCTCTCTTCGGTGGGCATTGCTCATGCTTGATATTCTAGCACTAAAAGTGTTGACAAATTCTGTATAGAAATGTTCATCATTTTCTAAATCCCTTTAAAGATATTATTTAAGATTTAAAATCCTTGTAGAAACACTAGTTGAACTAGTAGTCAATTCCCAATCATCAAGGATTAGAGTAACCCTCTTATTTACATTATATCCAACATATTTCCTAACAACTATCAATAAAATTGAAGCCCCTTTTAGTCTTGAACTTGATTATGGTGTATCCTCTAAAATATCAAGCGGTCTAATAGTAAATATTGGTTCAACAAACAAGGGTTTAGGCAACAAAGCATCTTCCAATTCGTTTATTCTTTTTTTCAATATTAAGTTCTCCTTCTCCTGTTCACTAATTGAATATTTGAGGGAATCCCCTGTGGCTTGATGAAATTCAGAAACTTTAGAGGGTTTCACTCCTACTATATCAATTTCAGAGTTCCATTTTTCTGCAACTTTTTTATTCTTCACATTGACCTTTTCAATTTGCAATTTCTTGGAACTTGGGTTAAATGTAGCATGGTGCAAGGTAAAAAATTCTTCTTCGAAAACTATTGGTTTTTCACTAGCCAATTGTTTAGCTATTATTCTTCTTTCAATCAATTGTTGCTCTTCCCAATTGGGTACTCGAGTCCTAGTCTCAACCTTCATATCTTGAGAACTGACTTCACACTCTTGAACCTCCTGATTTGCCATTTCAACTTATTCCCTTTTTCATTTTATACTTCTTGAGAATGTATGTGATTTTTCAATACCCTTTTTAGGAGGATCCTTGTCTCCTCCATCACTAGTACTCCCAACAACGAATTTCCTTTACTCTTCATTGTTACAATGAGTTTTGTTCCAAGTTGGTGAAGAAATTTTTTGAAGAATATTGGGTGAGCCCGGGTTACTACTTGTTGTAGTTCACCCTTTTTGTCTATATTGACCATTGGTACTGACCAAAGAGTTGATATCATCTTGGTGATTTTCAAGGGAATTTCCTTGAGGGTTTTGGTTATCCCCTCCTCCTTTGTTGAATTGTACCGAGTTAGTAAAATATGTGCCATAATCAATGGAAATCATATGAGTCGTGAATAGATTATTAGGGTCAATGCCCTCAAATTTATGGATTTCTTTGATTTTAAAGGAATCAAAATAAACAACAAGTTCATCCATGTAATATATATTTTTAACAACAATCTCTCCAACTTTTATGGGTAATGGAATAAACTTCTTTTTCCTTTTTTAATTGAAAAAGTGAACCCAAGATTTGTATTGTTTACATGCCTTGACTATAAAGAATTTGTCACAAACATAGTAAGGGAGTAAAAAGGGTTTTCCTTGAAACCCATATAATCCGATATAGCTAAATTCATCTTGAATTTCAAAAACTCCCTTTCCAGCGAGAAAAATGGTAGCTTCTCTTGACAATCTTTGTGTAAAAGAACCATGAATCATCTTCTTGAACATGGATAGAAAATCACTCTACACTTGGTAAAAATGGTAAGGGGATTTATGTCTCTCAAATGATGGATACTGAAACTGTATTGGATCCTTATTATAATTCACATTTCTTGATTGGGGCAAGTCTTCAAATACATGGCAATAGATAATGGAAAAAATCAAATAAGAAGTCATATAAAACTTCTTTGTTTTGTAAAAGTTTCCCAATTGAAAAGAGACTTCATTTGAAATAACATATGCCTAATAAAAATGGCATTCCCATGGACAAAGTAATGTAGAACATAAAGAACATACTTCAAAACAACAGTTGTAGAATCTCTCTCGACAATCCTAACAAATAACCATGCAAATTCCTTGTATGGATATTTGAGTGAGCATACCTCAATCTGAGAAGAAACTCAAGAATCATTTAGTGGCTCTGTGAGCAAGCTCTTTAAAAGGTATGATCCTCCATCACAAGATTTCATAAAGGTATTCACTTCAGAACCATTGAGCGTCTTATTAGGTGTTGGAAATCATAACATTTTCCTAAAAATAGTGGGCATGAGAGATACTGGGGTTGTCTCTTCCATTTGAATTATCCACTTTTCAATTAAACTTGTATGCACACCATAAAACTAACTCCTTGAAGTCAAAAACCTTGGGCATACACCCAACCTATGGTATTTGCAATACCCATGTTCCCCCCATCTTTTAAAAATAACTATAGTTTGCTAAGAGACTATGGGCTGATTGATTATGTGTGGATGTTGGAATTGATGAACCTTTGATTATGGAAGGTACTATATATATTTCTGTTACAAAATAAAATGGAAGATGTTGCATAATTGTTGAAGTGGATGCCAATGTAGATTATTATGCATGAGAGAGATGGTGAGGGGAACCAATAATGGTTGAAATGACACCTACCAGAACAATACTATGCTAGATTGAAATTGTCCAGACCTAGAACAATCCTCTGACCCAGAGAATTTAATTACTAGTCAAGATGGTGGTTGGAAAATCTACCTCAATAGTCAATGAGGATATGGGCAGAGTACCCATATGGAAACTTCCTGATTTGACCCACGAAATTGGGAAATGGACCCACAAAATCTTGCCGAGGAAGGCAAGAAAATGAAGGAAATCATGGGAACAAAGGAGGATGCAAGACGAATGGGTTTGGGGACCATTTTATGAAGGGGGAGAGCATGTGTAGCTCTCTGATTATGAAGAGAACTGAAAAATGAAATTGTTTCTGGGTATAAGAAATATTGGGAAACGTTTTCTATCCAAGCTGATAAACAGGGTTGCAAAGAAGATGAGTGATTGAGGAAGCACTCATTGCAGACCCCCTTGCTTGGTGGAGAGATCATTTTTCCAAGTTCTCATCAAAGGAGGAGAGTAACCTCCAACCATGGTTGTTGTTGAACAAAAGGAAGAATCTCTCTCTAGGCATCATGGTCTAGCTAGGGGGTGGCCAGTGGTAAATCCTCTCAGGAGTTGTTGTGCCTATGGTTGGGTGGAAAATGGCATCCCTTTTAGTAGTTAAAACACTTTCTGGTTATGGATAAGTATATTTTGCTAAAATCTATACAGAGTTAAAGTTCAATAATAATTATAGTCTGTATTTTAAATCAATATAAGTTCAATTTTCTAATTAAAGTGCCTTGAAAATTTAGGTGTGAATGTGAAATATTACAGCTGAATGTTATGCTGGTGAACAATTTCACATTGTGACTGTCTGGGCCAAATTCTGTGAGTGAATGTTGTGGATGACTAAGTTACACAGTTTACTTCATGCATAGGCAAGGATGAAAGAACAATTAACAAAAAAAAAGGTCTTTATAAAGAATCTGTAAAGAGAGATATTTATTTATATGTTCTATTTTGGTTTGTCCTCAAGACGTTACAAAAAACTTAGAGTATATTAGACCTGTGTTGGACTTTAGGGAAACAACCCAAATATTGAAAAATGCAAAAGTCATTATAAATAGGTAACGAGGAAAAATAATTTGGAAATAAACATGATACTTCCTACTTGAATCAAAGTACAAAATCCCTTTAGATTTCATTTGGGAATTAATAAACAATTATGCTAAACTTGTGTTAAATTTCCTACAAATTTGGGGGGAATCCCCTTAATTGTGGGGGGCATTAAATTCTGGTAGAAATACAGAATTTACTATGGAGGAAATTCTTTTCTTAGGACCAATATCCTTAAATTTTGGTATGAATAGTAAAACAGAGTAATAAGGAAAACAAATTTACTCATTTGCTCATGAGGAGGGAGAGATTATAACTATGATTTTAATTTCCAGAATGAAGAGATTTCCTTGAATCACGATTTTATTAAATTGCTTTATAAAGACTGGAAAACTATATTTCTTTTCCCTTATTTTTCCTGTAAGAGAAAGTAATTTCATTTAAATTCTCCAGGTAATAAAACCGTGCAAGGCTATATATATATATATATATATATATATATATCCTTATGGAAAATGGAGTATAAGGTGCCATATTTCTCTTTTGAAAATGGAGGTTAAAGTTCATGGAGAGTAAAAGGCCTGAGACCAAAATAAAATATAATTTAATACTATTCTAATGTCAAAGCACACCAGGAAATAACCCCTGACTAAATTCCTTTACCATATCGTGGTTTTTGGGACTTCGAGACTTCGAGGCTTCGGGGTGTTTGGGGTGATGGAGCTCACGAGCTAAAATCATCGAAGGCCCGAAGCCTACCTGTCCCTGTAACACTGTTGCATAGATATTAAATATAATCAATTATATTATATTATATTTAATGTGATCAAATTAATGTAATTGATTATAATAAATATTTATTGCAATTTATTATATTATAATCCAAGATAATTAATTATATTTGTATCACGACATAATAAAAGTGGGACTCCTTCGGAACTTCGAGATTCCGAGGCTCCGGGAGGTTTGAGAAAGGAGAGTGTGTTGAAGAGACAAAGGAGTTAACCCGAAGATTTTTCTCTCTTTCCAATATTANGACTTCGAGACTTCGAGGCTTCGGGGTGTTTGGGGTGATGGAGCTCACGAGCTAAAATCATCGAAGGCCCGAAGCCTACCTGTCCCTGTAACAATGTTGCATAGATATTAAATATAATCAATTATATTATATTATATTTAATGTGATCAAATTAATGTAATTGATTATAATAAATCTTTATTGCAATTTATTATATTATAATCCAAGATAATTAATTATATTTGTATCACAACATAATAAAAGTGGGACTCCTTCGGAACTTCGAGATTCCGAGGCTCCGGGAGGTTTGAGAAAGGAGAGTGTGTTGAAGAGACAAAGGAGTTAACCCGAAGATTTTTCTCTCATTCCAATATTAAATATAATATTGGGGGTTTAATAAACCTAGGTGCAATTTCCAAGGGGTGTAATATAACATATTATATAATAATAAAAGTTTATTATAATAATATTTTCACGTGGATGAGGCCAATCATTTTTCCTTTTTTTTAAATTATTATTTAATGTGTAACACGTATAAGTGTGGACCCCTTCGGGACTTCTTGACTCTAGGAAGTTCGAGACTTCGAGACTCTGAGATGTTTGGGATGATAGATTGCATGAGCTAAAATGGCTGAAGGCCCGAACCTACCTTTCCATGTTCCAATGTTAACATAAATATTAAATGTAATTAATTACATTGTATTATGTTTAATGAGATTAAGAATATAAAATCGATTATAATAAATGTTAAATGTAATTTATTATATTATAAGGTAATATAATTTATTATATTTGCATCGCGGTATAATATAAGTGGGATCCTCTCTGAAGCTTCGACATTCGAGAGTTCTGGGTATGTTCATGAAGTGTGGAGAGTAATTACACCGAAGTCTAGTGACTTAAACGTTAATTGATATTAATAACCATAAGTGCCCTTTGTTATATTTAATTATATTATAATATAATTAATAGGATTATGTTATAATATAATTGATTAAAGAAACTATTTAGTGATATGATTGGGTTATAAGTTAATATGACAAGGTATTGATATAATAATCAACACAAAATTCACCTTGAATTGTGGGATTCCCAAGGTGAAAGGGAAGTAATCCTCAATTTTACCGGTCCGGAAATTTAGGGCAAATAAAAAATGTAATTATGGGGTTAATGAATTAATGAAGATTAATGATCCCTAATGGGGAATAATTAAAATATTAGTAGAGAGAGAGATTCTATTATGATAATGATTAATTAATTTAACAAGCCTATAAGAGCTAGACAAATGTCAACCTCGGGTTGGGTGAGTTTTTGTATGCGATGATGATGAGGCGTGCTAGGTGACAGGGAGCCACGTGGGTGCCACATGGCGGTGAGTGACTCTAGTCGATGAAGGCCGAAATAAATTTGAAAGAACATAACTCTGATCTGGACAAATTTATAGTTGTTGGAAAACCCTTGTCGAATCGAAGATGATGGAATCCTAGTTACAGGGAATTCGAGATGATTGAGAAAAATGAAAAATTTATACCCCATCCTTTAAAAAGATACGTAGGGGTTGGGTGTGTGACACTATTATAGAATTCCAAACTTTTTTCAAGCTTCTTTCCTCAAGTGAAACTCCTAAATACCACTTGTGAGCCTCATACCACTGAAACTCATGGTCTTCACATCCAAGAGTATTAATAGTATCTCTGCAATATGGCTCTTTTCTCTTACTCAACATTCTTCCTTAGATTATTTTAGTGAATAGGTGGAAATCCTGTTAAGGTAGTATATCTTACACCGAGGATTGAAATATTACTAAATTCACCACAAATTTTATATAATATCATATGCCGGGACATTCAGTTCATTAATGTTAATTAGTGCTTGGATTTGAATTTATAGTGGAGATTTTATAAAAATCACGTCACATAAATAATGGTATTAACCAAAATGTGTGATGACTGAAGTATCAATGGAGTCTTAAATGTTCTCGAAAGTAGTGCTTATGCATCGAGATTCATGGAAATAGGCTAAGTTTGAAAAGTGCATAATGAGTGATGCAGAGGTCATTTTGTAGAATGTATAAATGGAGGTTATGGGTTGCAGGAGGTCAAGGGACGAGGCAAAGGAATATGTTTCGTATCCATATTCATAAAATAAATTAAGTGTAAATGAGGGTTCTTTTTGAGTGGCATGGAAATGCGGGTTCATTTTATAAGATGCAAAAATCCAGGTTATAGGAGGTTTAGAAATGATCTTTACCCCTGCAATGAGACTCTTACAAATAAAGAAAATGGCTAAGTATAGAAGATGCAAAGAAAGTAATGCAGGTATAGGGTAAAGTGGGATCATGTGAAGAGAAAATTACTATGTATTGAAGCTTGTGGGCTTGCGGGTTTGTGGGGATAAGGGGAGGCCTTCTCACAACTGGAATTTGCAAAAAAATGGATAAGCATGGAATCTGTAAAAATAACAATAAGTGAAACCAAGACACTAAAATATTGATTAAGTAAACTTGATCAACATTTGGCTCTAACTATGGTATAGTAACCCCCTACCGGTTACTGAGAATCTAGAAAGCCTTATACATTAGGTAATGGAGTGAAAAGGAAAATAAAAATGTAACTAAGAAGAAGAAGGGAAATGATGGTGGTGAAATATACAATATGGGGAAGAAAAATAAGGACTGTGTACATTGGTGATGACAAGGAATTAAACAAAGAAATGCTTGAGATATTGTATATTTACATGCAACATATGAACTATTCCCTTCATATCTTTCAGTAGATAAGAATTGAAACTGAAGACTTTTTCACTTTGATATGGTCCAATCCAAAGAGCTTCAAACTTAGTAGGAAGAGACGACTTTTCCTTTGCTTTGTTCCAGAGTAAAACTGACTGATGTTTTTGGAAGTCTTTGAAGTGGCACTTTGATCAAAATGATTTTTAACCATCTATTGTCTTTTGTTCATGGTTGTCATTGCTTGTATCATTTGTTCCTCCGATTAAATCAACTGATAATAATGTGCTTGGAGAGGGGTGACCCCTTCTTCATCTTCAATTTTTGTTTCTGTGAAAATGGCTAATGCATTAAGTTCCAAAAGTATTGGCAGTCTAGCTTCTTTTCCATATACCAAAGTGTAAGGTAATTGTCCTATGATTTTCTTTAGAGTGATTATTCTATCCCAAACAACATTCATTAGTTTTTTATGCCAACTCCTTTGATTCGTTGAAGTTATCTTTTTAAGGACTTGAATTAATCTCTTTTTGGTTGATTTATCCAAACCATTACCTTGAAGATACTAGTTAGATCATTGTCCCATTAATATACCATATTCTCCATAGAAATTCATGAATTTTGATCCTATAAAGATAGAACCATTATCAATTATGACTTTTCAGGGACACCAAACCTGGATAAAATATTATCCTTCAAAAATTGAATAAGTTGTTCTGAATCAACAACATTCAATGTTACAACTTCTGGCCAATTTGTGAAATAATCAGTGTTAGTGAGGATATATGAATTCCCTTTACTATACTTTGGATTAATAGGTCCAATAACATCCAAACCCCATTGTGCAAATGGTCCTGTAACTGAAATAGGTTTTAAGGGCGTAGATACTCTTTTAATTTTTCTAGAGATTTTTTTACAAGGAAGACATTTTATGATCATTGAATAGACATATTTGAAAATAGTTGGCCAATAATAACCAACTTTGATAATTCTGTGAGCAGTCACTACAAGTGAAAAGTGTCCCCCAAACTCCTTCATGAAATTCTTGTAAGGTTTGACAGGATTTTAAAGGATCTAAACATCTTAATAATCTTCCATCAATATTTCTTCAAAACAAAACCCTAGAGACTAGCACATATTGATTGGTCTTCATTTTAAGATATCTTCGTTCTTTTGAATACATTCCAATAGGAAATTTCCCTGATCTCAAATAAAAGACAATGTCCTTATGCCATTCAGACCTTGATATGGACAAATATTATATGGTAGAATCATATGTGTGAGGATGACTAATATTCACAACTTTATTGCCAGTAATTAACTTGCATAATCCTTGTCCCTTAACAACCTTAAGAGGTTTAATTTCAATATCATACTCTTGAAGTTTAGCCAACTAATTTTCCCATCTCCCTTCTTTGAATTGTTGGTTGAGAAACATCTTGACAAGAGAATGCAGTACATAAGCAACATCATGTGTTGATAAAATATAAGTTCTAAAATGAGCAATTTCCTTAACCAAAGAAAAATCTTGTTTTTCTATGGTAGAATGCTTCAATTCATAATCATGTAAATTTTTTCTCATGAAATAAATTGGGAGCTCCACCCCCTTTAAATTATTCTAAGTATAACAACAATAATCTCTTTTGAAGCAAATGAGTACAATATGAAATCCCTGTCAAAATCACGACTACCAAGAACAGGAGTAGTGGTGACTGCTTGCTTGATGTTTGCAAAATCCATTTGAGTTTATATGGTCCATTCAAATGTTTGATCTTTCTTTAACAATTTATTGATTGGTTTCACAATTGTAGCATAGTCAGGAACAAATCTTTGAACAAA
>JZKD02S0442386.1:0-17641 GCA_000966675.3 Picea glauca | reverse complement strand
AACTTGACACTTGTCATATAAAAAGTTACTTTTGTCCACTTGTCCCCAACTTTAGAACTTAGGATAAACTAATTATCCATACTTTATGTTTTAGGAAATATTAATATAATATTCCCTTGACTCTTGTCCCTCCCTTTCCCTAACTGGTGAAGTTCAGTCCCCCATCTTTTTTATCGTGGTCAGTCTACACGCAGTGATGTATTTTATATTAATCATGATTCAAGTACAAATTAGGTGCTCTAGACTTTAACATCTAGGCACGCTAGCCTAATTCCAAGACATAAGCATTTTGGCTTATAATATTGGCTCACCAGCCTATAATTCATATTGTATACACAAAGGTTCAGTAACCTTAAAATTGTGTGCACTTAGTTACTACGCATTGCATCCTCTGTATTTAAGGTTGCGCGCACCTTAGTTACTGCACGTGGTATTCAAAAATGTGTACATTACATCCCTTTACTACACAGTATATGTGCGCACCATGCCATGAAAGGTGTATTACAAAAATGATGTCTAAACAGATCACTAGCTTAAATATACTTGGATTATATTTACATTTGGGTTCGGCTGAGGGATATTACAATAAGACTCTCACTCTGTTTCATCAATGTAAGGTTTCTCAAACTCTAGATTCTCTATCTATTTTACCAGCACAAGGAATCTCAAAATCTAGATCCTTCCAACCATCAAATTTGGCCTCTTCTTATGGGAATTTATAAGATCTTGGAGATAGGATTCATGGCATGTGAATTAGGTGGATATAAGTCATATATAGGCTTGATGGCATGTGAACTAAGAAATTATAAGTCATGTACAATTTCCATGCTCAATTATAATCTTTTACCAACCTATTATGAGTTTTTTTCTCAAGTTCCATGCTCAATTATGATCTTTTTCCATATCACAATGAAATTTCTTCTCGATTATGAGTTTTTCTCAATTATGTAATTATTCTTATTTCATAATTATGAAATTGTGACAAAATAATTATTTCCTTGTGAAATAATTATGAGACTTTTACTCAATTATGTAATTTCAGCCTTATAACATATGATAACATCCTTGCAAGGATTATGATGAAAAATACAAGTATAACAATGCTACATGTAGATAGTATGTGGATATATAAAGTATAGTATGAGAAACTTTAGAAGGGGAACATAGTTACAAAAGATGAATCTTACAAGGAAAATCTCTCTATGGCTAGGGGTAAACCACAACAGACATAAATGATTGTAGAAATCAACTCTAATCTCAGGTATGTATATAGACTAGCACTTCCTCCCATAGTGAAGGAACATAATGTTTTACATGTTTCGTTACTGAATAAATATGTACATGATTCTAATCATATAATTGATTGGTCTGTGATTCCAGTGGAACCATAGGGAGAATTCTTGCTAGAGCCACAATGCATAATAGACAGTAAGGAAAACCCACTCATGAACAAAACCATTGCATAGTTCAAGGTGTAGTGGAAACACTTTGTTCCAGATGAAGCTACATGGAAAAAGGAGGATGCCATGAAACATGCATACCCATTTATTTTTACTTCTATACGTACATAGCACATCGGTAGGTAGAACATCAAGGATGGCATTCCTTTAAGGGGGAGGGGACTGTAATACCCATGTTTCCCCCATCTTGTAAAAATAAATATAACTTGCCAAAACACTATGGGTAGACTGAATATGTGTGGACGTTGGAATTGATGAACCTTTTTGTTATAAAAGGTAATGTATGCATTTATGTTATTAAATAAAATGGATAGTGTTGCATAACTATTGAAGGGTTTTTCCAAGGTAGATCATGATGATATGAGAGAGATGGTGAGGGGAACCAACAATGGTTGAGATGACCCCCACCAGACTAGTACCTTACTGGATTTAAATTACTTAGACCTAGAATAGTCCTCTAACCCAGAAATAAATTACCAGTCAGACTAGTAGTTGGGAAGCTCTCCTCAAGAGTTAATGAGGAGATGGGAAGAGTAGCCATATGAAAGAATTCCTGACCTGACCACGAACTGAGGATTCAAACCCATGAAATATTGCTGAGGAAGGGAAAAAAAGAAAGGAATTTGTGGGTGGAGGGGATTGCGAAGGAGATGAGTCGAGAGACCATTCTTAAAAAATAAAGAAGAGTGTGTGCAACTCTCTGGTTCTGAGGAGAAATGAACAACACGATTTCTCTGGGTGCAAGAAGATTTTGGCAATGTTTTTAGTGCAAGTTGATAAACGGGGCTGCAGGAAGATGAGTGATTGTTGGGAGCAAGCCTATTTTTAGGAAATACCTATTTTTGGAAGGTAAAACCCAATTTTGGAGAAGAACAATTGGTGGGAAAAGAAACATGTGCGAGGGAAAGCCGCATGCAAGGCATGCAGGAGGGAAAAACTAACCATGTTAGGATTAGGGTTTTGGTAAGAGATTGTAACAACTAAGAAACTTGTAAATTAGTATAAATAAGAACCTAGGAGGTCTAGGTCGAGGTTGGAAGGGTGTTCCAAGTTAGTTTTGAATTGTAAGAAAGTGTTGTGATACCTTTTTGTAAGTTGTTGAGTTTTAGAAGAGTAAGGTAGCTAGCTCTTGAGGGTTAGATCACAGGCTGAGGAGCCTGGTGTGATCTAGTTTGCCTTGCATAGGTTATGAACCTTGTTCATGATTGTATGATCGGAATTGTAGTGTGCACAATGCCAGATATTGCAGAAATCTAAATAAAAGAGCCTAAGAAGCGAGATCTTTGTGGATGTAGCCCAGGAGGGGGTGAACCATGGTAAAATATGTGTTATGTGTGTTGTTATGGTGTATTTACCTTCTTTCAGTAGCTATTTTATGAATGGATGAGTGAATAATTCTATTAGATCTATTAGAATGCATGCATAATCTGAACATATGAATGAATCTTAGGAATAATAGAGAAAATAATCAGATCAAGGCTTGAATAAGATCAAGCATAATCCCATATCCCCACTCTTTCCTTGACTGCAAGCACCTGAGAATTGCAATCACCCATAGAACTATCTCAGGTGAGACTATGCAGTTCCTTCTATGTATTGTGTTTCCTTTTGGTTTACCAAGAGGGACGATAGTTTTAGAGGGTTTTGTTGGAAACATGTTCAAATCTAAACCTGTGTCAGCCCAAGAAGTAGAAAGAGATATTAATAACCAACAACTGGTTCCATTTCCAACTAAATATATACAAAGGAATGTTTAGGCCATGGAACCCAATGAAGGAGGAGATCGAAAGATGGTTGAAAACAAAGGAGCCTTCATTTGCACAGAAGGATAAAAAAAACCCTAAGATAATACCGTGAAAATATCTGTACAAGTACATGTTTAGCGACCTGCATGAGGTATTTTTCTCTGATTTCCCACATGTGTTGTAGGAGTGGCTATTGACGTTAAAATACAAACACCCTACAAATCGAATTAGATAGCTCGAGTGGAATCCTGTGGAGATCGCGTAGTTACAACAGGTTAACAACAATTTCATGCGTGTAATAGATTTCTGGTTAGACACTATTGTTGCAGGATTTATCAAAGAATTTGCAATAGATACCGCAAAGTCTTATATCGAAACAAAGAAAGAGTTTCTAAAAGGACCTAGAGGTAGGTATATTGGATCATTGTATATTTCAATCAAGATCGTACCATATAATAACTGTCTGATGACTATCGAACCAGACAACTAAACTTCCCTTCGTGCATGGGGAAGGGGGGAAGCACTGATAAGAGGTAGAGAAATGGAGGAAGATATGGATAAGGGAAAGAAGAAGGAGGCCATGGACCCAATCATTATGGAGGAAGATCAGATAAAGAAGGTAATGGAAATAACTAAAAAGACACATAGTGGAGTACCCTACCAATATAAAATGAATAATAAGAAGAGAGCCATAGATGATAGAGAGGGCTTGGAAAGTGATGAGGAAGAAGTAGAGGATCTCTGGGTTGTGGATAAAATTGAGGAAATTATGTGCACAACATATGAAAGGAAGACAGGTGGTCCAAGGGAAGGAACAGAAGGAAAAACTCTCATCCATGTCATTATCAGTGTGGAACACATAACCCCATGTACGACTAATACACCAAAAAGAACACCACCATTTAGAAAACAAAATTTTAGTGGAAGAAAGACAATAAGAAGTACATCCAAACAAGGAGCAACAACTGGAGGAGCCAGTTTAGGAAGTATCATTCAAATATCTACACTGCGTGGAGGTAGTAGTTCAACACAGTTCAAGATGGCAGGACATGATCCCATGACCAGGTTACCATAATTTCAGGGAGAGGCATCTGAAGACCATGAAAAGGATTTATTTATCTGTGAGAATATATGGGAATCAAAGTAGATCAAAGATGAGGATACAAAAATTGCGCAATTATCTATCATGCTAACAGACCGCACACTTGATTGGTATATGAGCCTAGTTGTAAACAATCCACTAGGAGTAACAAGGACTATTGCAGATGTGAATAAGATATTGATCAATGAATTTCAAAATCCTAGTTCAGAAGATGAGTACATGAATGAGATGATTGAAATCAGACAGAAACCAAGTGAGTCTTTTTGGGATATTGATTATAGGTTCAAATGGTTGAAGGGTAAATTGAATTATTTCATGATTGGCATACATCATAGACATATCTTTGTGAATTCATTGCTACCACATTTGAAATACCACTTGATACAACAAAAGTTCCAAACTCAGGAAGAGGATCTACAGGAATCCTTACAACTGGAAGAGAACAAGTATCATAAGACATATCCAACAATCAAAGAGTTGAAGGAGGATCTGAAGATCCTCACATTCTAGTTTAACCAGAATAAGGGAAAAGATAAAAGAGAAGTTGTTTGGTGTACCACATGTAGGACAGAAGGTCACCATAAGAATGAATTTCCAAATTTCAAGGAGTACATGGAAACAAGAGTACCAAACCCTTTTCTAATAGGAGGACCATGGTACGATATCTGTAAGACACATGGGTATGATCCATATCATTTTCCAATAATCCAGAAGTACCAGATAGTACCCAAGAGCTCATACTGCAATTTTTATAAGTCAGTGGGCCATGATAATAAAGATTGTAGGACAATGGATTTGATGAGAGAAATAACTTCAGATACCTATAGGGTGTAGGAAAAAATGATGGCAGGGAAATTTATGCCTCAGTTCAACCAGGTACCACCTCCATACAACACTACACAATAACATTATAACATTGCACAACCATACTACAACAATGTGCATCCACAGTATAACCCCACGCAATATAATTAGGTGCCTCAGTACAACACACCACGAGGAGATCGAACTGAATACAGAGGTGGAGGATGAGGAAGAGGAGGATTTGGAAGAGGAATAGGTCCAGTGGTGTGCCACAACTGCCAACAACCAGGACACTATGCAAGGGAATGTCCACTTCCACTAGTGACATGTATGTATTGTCCTGCAGCATACCATAACACAAACGATTGTTCAATATTATTGGGGAATATCTAAGATAAGAGAAATAATAACAATCAGAATGTCTAGTGGATTTCTGCAGAGGCCAAGGATGATGGAAGAAACATCGACATAGTCACATGAGGAGGCACCAAGACAGGACCTGACACAGTGAGACAGGATCCAACACAACAACAATGGGTGAAGAAAAATATTGAAACAAAGAATCAGTTTGATGCACAGAAAGAAAAGGAGACATTCAAGGAGGCTAGACATGAGTTCCTCAAACAATATGTTTTGTCTACATCAATTGCGCATCATGCTCAAAATGTACCAATGTACGATACTCCTTCATCAATGGACCACACCAATGAAGCACAACCTTTCGGAAAATTAAGTACCACAAAGACTTTTCTGCAATCCCATGTTAAGCTACTAAATGATCCATCATCTGTTAAAGTTTTGAAAAATATGTTAGAAAGATGTAACATAGAGGTAGAGGGAAAATTAGAGAAAAAAATAGTCAATCACCTCCATACAAAAAGGAGGACAAGCAAAGAATTCAGACTGGATGCCAACATTTGAGATTTCAATATGGGGGATATTATACTAGACTTAGGATCTGAAGTAAATGTGTTACCCAATAAAACATGGAAGTTTATGGGAGAGCCCACACTAGGATATTCACCTGTGAAGTTGAATTTAGAAAGTCAACACAAAGTTCTACCAATTGGAATAATTAAAGGTGTGACAATATATTTGGATGGAGTGTGCACTAAGGCATACTTTGAAGTAATATAGATTGTAGATGGCACAACACCTTATCCAGAATTGCTTGGATTGGATTGGGAATTTGATAACCGGGGGCCATAATCAATTTCAATACAAGGAAAATGACATTTGAATCAAGAGAATACATAATCATTGCACCATTAGATAAATCATAAGGAGAAAGGTTTGTAGAACCCACCTGTCTAGACTTGGAGGAAATAAATCAATTGTACAGAACCACCGCATGAGAATAAGATTATGTTAACCCAACTTCACATGGGGTACTCAGCTGGAGAAGCATCACATCATGTGCTTTTGACTCAGATATAGAACTAGAGAATTGGCAACAAATATTACATGAAGTTTCCACAAGAAGGTGCATAAGAATAAACTGTACAGTAAGATTAGTTGGTATAGAGATAAGGGAACCTCCCAGTTTTCATGGGTAAATGATTTAGAGGAATTTATGATACAATATGAAGAGGAAGTAGGATAAAATCAGAGTCTATTGTCCCTATATATTTCCCTCAAGGATGCACCTGCAATATGGTTGGATGCACATAAAGAAACAATTCAGGACTGGTACAAATGTAAACCATTACTGCGCATTAGATTTGGCACAAAATAGGGAAGGAATAAGATGCAGAGGTATGATGGGAAAGGGACACCAGTAGAACACTTGGAGAAGTGTAGGACACAATGGAGGATGACACCACCAAAAGAATGGCCTCATAATTTCATCCACACATTGGAAGGAATCCCAAAAAACTGGTATGTAGACCAGGAGATTCACAGAGGTACTACTGAATGGACATCATTACAAAAGAATTTTGTAGTAACCTTGTCATTTGAACATGAGAACCCCAAAAATTGATTCATCACTGAAGCAAATAAAAGGTGTGATATTTCTTGATGAAACAGAGGTTGAAATCATGAAAGTATATCAACTACAGAACAAACAAATAGTCAAAGAAATATTGTCATGTTATCATGTTGAAGAAGAGGCACCAGATGAAGATGGAATGCGCAATATTCATATTACATAAGTTGAAGGAGAAAGATAGGTGGAAGGTCCATATTTGGAATCAAAATTATATGTTTCACCAATCAAGGTAAAGAAATTCAACATTGGGACAACTGATAACGCTAAAATGGAACATATTGGAGACTATTGGGATGAACAAAGAGTGGAAAGAATAACAGATTTATTGCGTGAATACAGTGACTTGTTCCCCACAAACTTTACATAGATTAAAGGCACAGCAGGAGAGATATGAGAGATGAAGATACCTCTCAAACCTGAGGCAAGACCTGTCAGGAAAATACCTTATAGACTTAATCCAGTATATAAGCAGAAAGTGAAGGCTGAAATTGACAGAATGTTGGAAGCTGGTATCATAGAACCAGTGGAAGAATTTGAATGGATAATCCCTATGGTATTACAAGAAAATAATCAAAGAGGGATAAGGATTTGTGTATATTTTAGAAAATTGAATGATGATTGCTTACATGACCCTTTTCCCACCCCTTTCACATATGAAGTATTAGAAAATGTGGGAGGCCAGGAAGCATACTCTTTTACAGATGGATTTGTAGGTTACCATCAGATCAAGATATCTCTAGAAGACATGTACAAGACTACATTTTCTACAGAATGGGTATTCTACCAGCCCACGGTCATCCTATTTGGGCTGAAGAATGCACCAACCATATTTTCAAGAGTATTCATAACTGCTTTTAAGGAATTCATAAATCAGTTTTTAGAAGTTTATTTGGATGACTGGGTTGTATATAGTCTATTAAAGGATCATGTAGAAGTGTTAAGGTTAATGTTGGAAAGATGTAGGCAGTGTCAGATATCATTGAATATAAAAAAATGCATTTTGGGGACACCTTTTGGAATACTATTGGGACATGTAGTCTGTAAACAAGGGTTACTGGTGGATCCGGCTAAGAATTCAGTCATTTTCAATTTACCACCACCAAAATCAGTGCGCCAGTTGAGAGAAACACTGGTACATACAGGCTATTACAGGAAATCTATCAAAGGGTATGCGCATATTACCGTGCCAATGGAAAAACGGTTAAAGAAGGAAATTAGATTCCATTGGAATGAATATTGTCAACAAAGGTTGGACACCTTGAAAGAAAAGATGGTCACAACACCTATCCTAGTATTCCCAGACTGGGAAAAGACATTTCATGTGCATGTAGATGCATCAGCCATAGCACTTGGAGAAATTCTGGTGCAACCAAGAGCAAGGGAATTAGACCATCCTATAACCTTTGCAAGAATAAAATTATCAGAATAATTACAACACCATAGAAAGAGAAGGCCTAGCCATGGTATATGCACTTCAAAAGTTGAGGCACTATTTGTGGGGAAAACACTTTAATATGTTCACAGATCATTCTTCCCTAAAATATTTAGTCAACAAGCCAGTGTTGGGGGGGGGGATCACTTGTAGATTGTTTTTGTTATTTAAATAATTTGATTTTGAAGTGATAGTCAAAACATGAAAGTTGAATGCAGGACTCGATCATCTATCAAGGGTCACTAATGGAGAGGAACCTACCAACTTGGAAGACAACTTCCCTCATGTGTAGTTGTTTTCGGTGAAAATAGATGATGAATATTTTTTTGATATCATTGAATACTTTAGTACATGGATCACGCCACAAGAATTTAGCACTGCATAGAAGAAAAATCGAGTAGTCAGAGCTGTAGAATATCAACTGATTGCAGGACACTTATATAAAATGGGTGAAGATAACATTTTGAGAAGGTTTGTATTAGAACATGAAAGGCCTAGAATTTTGGGAGAATCTCATGAGGGAATAGCTAGAGGACATTATGCAGGAAATGCTACCGCACAGAAGGTATTGCACAGAAGATTGTGGTGGCCAATAGTCCATAGAGATTCTAAGGAATATTGCCAGACATGTGATGTCTGTCAAAGGGTTGGAAAACCCAATAGAAGGGATGAGATTCCCCTAAGACCACAAGTAAATTTGTAGGTATTTGAAAACTGGACAATATACTTTTTGGACCAATCAATCCACTAGTGATAAGGTCAGGAGCTAGATATATCATCACTGCGACTTAGTACTTAACAAGATGGGCATAAGCAACATTATTCAAAGACTACAACGTAGTGACAACAACACACTTCCTATTTGAGAAATTGATCACCAGATTTGGATGTCCAAGATTTTTGATGAGTGATAAGGGTACTCACTTTATCAATAGTACTAGCAGGGCTATGACTGAGGAGTTTGAATTTTATCACCAGAAGAGTACACCATACCATCCTTAGGAAAATGGAACAGTAGAAGCTTTCAATAAGATCTTGGAGAATGCTCTGACAAAGATCTACAATGTCAACATGGATGATTGGGACCTGGAAATTCCAGTAGTACTATGGGCATACGGGACTACATGCAAGAAGTTGATAGGACAGAAACCATTCAGATTGGTGTATGGGAAGGAAGTAGTAGTACCATTAGAATTCCTAGTACCTAGTATGCACGTATAAGCAATCAACAACATGACATAAAGAGGCACAGTGAAGGAGAGGTTGAATCAACTAATGGAAATGGAAGAGGATACGATTCTGGAAGGATTTCACCAAGAAGTACATAAAGAAAGATACAAATCCTGGCATGACAAACATATCAAGAGGAAGAGTTTCATAGAAGGAGACCTAGTATTGCTCTATGACAGTAAATTTTTCCAACATCTTGGTAAGTTTAGAATGCATTGGCTAGTGCCCTATGAAGTAAAGACTATTACAGATAGAGGATTTGTGCAACTAAAGGATCTGGCAGGAATAGAACTGAAGGCAATGATCAACAATATTTGACTGAAACTGTACAGGGACAGTCGAGCTCCTAACATTTAAAAGTTACATCGCAGTAAGAAGGACATGCACATAGTGTAATATAGTAGAAGCTAGGATAGAAAAATGACAAAAAGAAATAAAAAAGGAGAAAAAGAAGGAAAAACAAACACAAAAATAGAAAAGAAATAAAATACAAAAATTACTGGGAAATATTGTGCACAAAAAAAATGGAATCAACTCAAAAAAAGGAAAAATGTTTGCCCTCAGCAGATGGGTGATAGAAAACAAAACATTGTTCACTAAAGAAAAATCACATTGGAAATGCACAACACACTTAAAAAGTTCTGGAAAAGGGACCAACGGTCAAAAAAGAGAAAAAAAATGATGGTTACAACAAAAAGGCACCAATTGGAGGCATTTATCAAATTAAATGAAGCATACGCAAAAAGATTCATTGCATTAATTGAAGCCAGGGAAGCTTCTCCCAAAATCTTCGCGGCATTTATGGAACCTTCTATATAAAGGGGAAATGTGGGAACAATACAACTTAATGTGAAATTACAAACTCATAGAGCTAGAGATCACGCAGGAAAATAGGCGAAGTGCACAACGTGAACCAGTCAAAGTTCATTTGGTAAAAGCAACCAGTGCCCATTATGGAACCACCTAATATTGGTGAATTGAGCCAAAATGCAAGGAAAACTCGAAGCAACATTATGGCACCACATGAAACTGCATAGTCCTAGCACGAAATGGCTCACAGAGAGGGAATAGTCGATGTGGACATGATTCCATCCGTGTAGGTTGAGCCTGTGATTCCCACACTGGTCGAGGAGGAAGCACAAGCCCCAACAATAGCCTCCATGGAAACTGATTCTCATGACATTGCGCAGAGACAACAAACAAACGACGCAGGAAACCTACAACAACTTGCGAGGGTTGAAGAAGCCCAAAGGACAAATGGAGACACCATCAAGTAGACACAGGTTGCAGTGCCGACACCACAACCTGAAACTAGGTCCGCACAACAACAGGAAGGGAAAGTAGAAGACATAATCGGGAAACCAGGTTTTGGCGCAGAGGATAGACAAGCGGAGGATGGGACCTCTAGCGCATCAGTAAGAAGAAAGGGAAAACAACCTATGGAATGGTCCCTGCGCAAGCAGACCGATGCATCAATCATACTACCACGCATCCCAAAGGGAGTGCAGTCCCCACCAACACTTTTGGGTTGCATGGAAAAGATAAATTATTTGGACNCATTTTCCAATAATCCAGAAGTACCAGATAGTACCCAAGAGCTCATACTGCAATTTTTATAAGTCAGTGGGCCATGATAATAAAGATTGTAGGACAATGGATTTGATGAGAGAAATAACTTCAGATACCTATAGGGTGTAGGAAAAAATGATGGCAGGGAAATTTATGCCTCAGTTCAACCAGGTACCACCTCCATACAACACTACACAATAACATTATAACATTGCACAACCATACTACAACAATGTGCATCCACAGTATAACCCCACGCAATATAATTAGGTGCCTCAGTACAACACACCACGAGGAGATCGAACTGAATACAGAGGTGGAGGATGAGGAAGAGGAGGATTTGGAAGAGGAATAGGTCCAGTGGTGTGCCACAACTGCCAACAACCAGGACACTATGCAAGGGAATGTCCACTTCCACTAGTGACATGTATGTATTGTCCTGCAGCATACCATAACACAAACGATTGTTCAATATTATTGGGGAATATCTAAGATAAGAGAAATAATAACAATCAGAATGTCTAGTGGATTTCTGCAGAGGCCAAGGATGATGGAAGAAACATCGACATAGTCACATGAGGAGGCACCAAGACAGGACCTGACACAGTGAGACAGGATCCAACACAACAACAATGGGTGAAGAAAAATATTGAAACAAAGAATCAGTTTGATGCACAGAAAGAAAAGGAGACATTCAAGGAGGCTAGACATGAGTTCCTCAAACAATATGTTTTGTCTACATCAATTGCGCATCATGCTCAAAATGTACCAATGTACGATACTCCTTCATCAATGGACCACACCAATGAAGCACAACCTTTCGGAAAATTAAGTACCACAAAGACTTTTCTGCAATCCCATGTTAAGCTACTAAATGATCCATCATCTGTTAAAGTTTTGAAAAATATGTTAGAAAGATGTAACATAGAGGTAGAGGGAAAATTAGAGAAAAAAATAGTCAATCACCTCCATACAAAAAGGAGGACAAGCAAAGAATTCAGACTGGATGCCAACATTTGAGATTTCAATATGGGGGATATTATACTAGACTTAGGATCTGAAGTAAATGTGTTACCCAATAAAACATGGAAGTTTATGGGAGAGCCCACACTAGGATATTCACCTGTGAAGTTGAATTTAGAAAGTCAACACAAAGTTCTACCAATTGGAATAATTAAAGGTGTGACAATATATTTGGATGGAGTGTGCACTAAGGCATACTTTGAAGTAATATAGATTGTAGATGGCACAACACCTTATCCAGAATTGCTTGGATTGGATTGGGAATTTGATAACCGGGGGCCATAATCAATTTCAATACAAGGAAAATGACATTTGAATCAAGAGAATACATAATCATTGCACCATTAGATAAATCATAAGGAGAAAGGTTTGTAGAACCCACCTGTCTAGACTTGGAGGAAATAAATCAATTGTACAGAACCACCGCATGAGAATAAGATTATGTTAACCCAACTTCACATGGGGTACTCAGCTGGAGAAGCATCACATCATGTGCTTTTGACTCAGATATAGAACTAGAGAATTGGCAACAAATATTACATGAAGTTTCCACAAGAAGGTGCATAAGAATAAACTGTACAGTAAGATTAGTTGGTATAGAGATAAGGGAACCTCCCAGTTTTCATGGGTAAATGATTTAGAGGAATTTATGATACAATATGAAGAGGAAGTAGGATAAAATCAGAGTCTATTGTCCCTATATATTTCCCTCAAGGATGCACCTGCAATATGGTTGGATGCACATAAAGAAACAATTCAGGACTGGTACAAATGTAAACCATTACTGCGCATTAGATTTGGCACAAAATAGGGAAGGAATAAGATGCAGAGGTATGATGGGAAAGGGACACCAGTAGAACACTTGGAGAAGTGTAGGACACAATGGAGGATGACACCACCAAAAGAATGGCCTCATAATTTCATCCACACATTGGAAGGAATCCCAAAAAACTGGTATGTAGACCAGGAGATTCACAGAGGTACTACTGAATGGACATCATTACAAAAGAATTTTGTAGTAACCTTGTCATTTGAACATGAGAACCCCAAAAATTGATTCATCACTGAAGCAAATAAAAGGTGTGATATTTCTTGATGAAACAGAGGTTGAAATCATGAAAGTATATCAACTACAGAACAAACAAATAGTCAAAGAAATATTGTCATGTTATCATGTTGAAGAAGAGGCACCAGATGAAGATGGAATGCGCAATATTCATATTACATAAGTTGAAGGAGAAAGATAGGTGGAAGGTCCATATTTGGAATCAAAATTATATGTTTCACCAATCAAGGTAAAGAAATTCAACATTGGGACAACTGATAACGCTAAAATGGAACATATTGGAGACTATTGGGATGAACAAAGAGTGGAAAGAATAACAGATTTATTGCGTGAATACAGTGACTTGTTCCCCACAAACTTTACATAGATTAAAGGCACAGCAGGAGAGATATGAGAGATGAAGATACCTCTCAAACCTGAGGCAAGACCTGTCAGGAAAATACCTTATAGACTTAATCCAGTATATAAGCAGAAAGTGAAGGCTGAAATTGACAGAATGTTGGAAGCTGGTATCATAGAACCAGTGGAAGAATTTGAATGGATAATCCCTATGGTATTACAAGAAAATAATCAAAGAGGGATAAGGATTTGTGTATATTTTAGAAAATTGAATGATGATTGCTTACATGACCCTTTTCCCACCCCTTTCACATATGAAGTATTAGAAAATGTGGGAGGCCAGGAAGCATACTCTTTTACAGATGGATTTGTAGGTTACCATCAGATCAAGATATCTCTAGAAGACATGTACAAGACTACATTTTCTACAGAATGGGTATTCTACCAGCCCACGGTCATCCTATTTGGGCTGAAGAATGCACCAACCATATTTTCAAGAGTATTCATAACTGCTTTTAAGGAATTCATAAATCAGTTTTTAGAAGTTTATTTGGATGACTGGGTTGTATATAGTCTATTAAAGGATCATGTAGAAGTGTTAAGGTTAATGTTGGAAAGATGTAGGCAGTGTCAGATATCATTGAATATAAAAAAATGCATTTTGGGGACACCTTTTGGAATACTATTGGGACATGTAGTCTGTAAACAAGGGTTACTGGTGGATCCGGCTAAGAATTCAGTCATTTTCAATTTACCACCACCAAAATCAGTGCGCCAGTTGAGAGAAACACTGGTACATACAGGCTATTACAGGAAATCTATCAAAGGGTATGCGCATATTACCGTGCCAATGGAAAAACGGTTAAAGAAGGAAATTAGATTCCATTGGAATGAATATTGTCAACAAAGGTTGGACACCTTGAAAGAAAAGATGGTCACAACACCTATCCTAGTATTCCCAGACTGGGAAAAGACATTTCATGTGCATGTAGATGCATCAGCCATAGCACTTGGAGAAATTCTGGTGCAACCAAGAGCAAGGGAATTAGACCATCCTATAACCTTTGCAAGAATAAAATTATCAGAATAATTACAACACCATAGAAAGAGAAGGCCTAGCCATGGTATATGCACTTCAGAAGTTGAGGCACTATTTGCGGGGAAAACACTTTAATATGTTCACAGCTCATTCTTCCCTAAAATATTTAGTCAACAAGCTAGGGTTGGGGGGGGGGGGATCACTTGTAGATTGTTTTTGTTATTTAAATAATTTGATTTTGAAGTGATAGTCAAACCATGAAATTTGAATGCAGGACTCGATCATCTATCAAGGGTCACTAATGGAGAGGAACCTGCCAACTTGGAAGACAACTTCCCTCATGTGTAGTTGTTTTCGGTGAAAATAGATGATGATTATTTTTTTGATATCATTGAATACTTTAGTACATGGATCGCGCCACAAGAATTTAGCACTGCATAGAAGAAAAATCGGGTAGTGAGAGCTGTAGAATATCAACTGATTGTAGGACACTTATATAAAATGGGTGAAGATAACATTTTGAGAAGGTCTGTATTAGAACATGAAAGGCCTAGAATTTTGGGAGAATCTCATGAGGGAATAGCTAGAGGACATTATGCAGGAAATGCTACCACACATAAGGTATTGCACACAAGATTATGGTGGCCAATAGTCCATAGAGATTCTAAGGAATATTTCCAGACATGTGATGTCTGTCAAAGGGTTGGAAAACCCAATAGAAGGGATGAGATTCCCCTAAGACCACAAGTAAATTTGTAGGTATTTGAAAAATGGACAATATAATTGTTGGACCAATCAATCCACTAGCGATAAGGTGAGGAGCTAGATATATCATCACTGCGACATAATACTTAACAAGATGGGCATAAGCAACATTATTCAAAGACTACAACGTAGTGACAACAACACACTTCCTATTTGAGAAATTGATCACCAGATTTGGATGTCCAAGATTTTTTATGAGTGATAAGGGTACTCACTTTATCAATATTACTATCAGGGCTATGACTGAGGAGTTTGAAGTTTATCACCAGAAGAGTACACCATACCATCCTTAGGAAAATGGAACAGTAGAAGCTTTCAATAAGATCTTGGAGAATGCTCTGACAAAGATCTACAATGTCAACATGGATGATTGGGACCTGGAAATTCCAGTAGTACTATGGGCATACGGGACTACATGCAAGAAGTTGATAGGACAGAAACCATTCAGATTGGTGTATGGGAAGGAAGTAGTAGTACCATTAGAATTCCTAGTACCTAGTATGCACGTATAAGCAATCAACAACATGACATAAAGAGGCACAGTGAAGGAGAGGTTGAATCAACTAATGGAAATGGAAGAGGATACGATTCTGGAAGGATTTCACCAAGAAGTACATAAAGAAAGATACAAATCCTGGCATGACAAACATATCAAGAGGAAGAGTTTCATAGAAGGAGACCTAGTATTGCTCTATGACAGTAAATTTTTCCAACATCTTGGTAAGTTTAGAATGCATTGGCTAGTGCCCTATGAAGTAAAGACTATTACAGATAGAGGATTTGTGCAACTAAAGGATCTGGCAGGAATAGAACTGAAGGCAATGATCAACAATATTTGACTGAAACTGTACAGGGACAGTCGAGCTCCTAACATTTAAAAGTTACATCGCAGTAAGAAGGACATGCACATAGTGTAATATAGTAGAAGCTAGGATAGAAAAATGACAAAAAGAAATAAAAAAGGAGAAAAAGAAGGAAAAACAAACACAAAAATAGAAAAGAAATAAAATACAAAAATTACTGGGAAATATTGTGCACAAAAAAAATGGAATCAACTCAAAAAAAGGAAAAATGTTTGCCCTCAGCAGATGGGTGATAGAAAACAAAACATTGTTCACTAAAGAAAAATCACATTGGAAATGCACAACACACTTAAAAAGTTCTGGAAAAGGGACCAACGGTCAAAAAAGAGAAAAAAAATGATGGTTACAACAAAAAGGCACCAATTGGAGGCATTTATCAAATTAAATGAAGCATACGCAAAAAGATTCATTGCATTAATTGAAGCCAGGGAAGCTTCTCCCAAAATCTTCGCGGCATTTATGGAACCTTCTATATAAAGGGGAAATGTGGGAACAATACAACTTAATGTGAAATTACAAACTCATAGAGCTAGAGATCACGCAGGAAAATAGGCGAAGTGCACAACGTGAACCAGTCAAAGTTCATTTGGTAAAAGCAACCAGTGCCCATTATGGAACCACCTAATATTGGTGAATTGAGCCAAAATGCAAGGAAAACTCGAAGCAACATTATGGCACCACATGAAACTGCATAGTCCTAGCACGAAATGGCTCACAGAGAGGGAATAGTCGATGTGGACATGATTCCATCCGTGTAGGTTGAGCCTGTGATTCCCACACTGGTCGAGGAGGAAGCACAAGCCCCAACAATAGCCTCCATGGAAACTGATTCTCATGACATTGCGCAGAGACAACAAACAAACGACGCAGGAAACCTACAACAACTTGCGAGGGTTGAAGAAGCCCAAAGGACAAATGGAGACACCATCAAGTAGACACAGGTTGCAGTGCCGACACCACAACCTGAAACTAGGTCCGCACAACAACAGGAAGGGAAAGTAGAAGACATAATCGGGAAACCAGGTTTTGGCGCAGAGGATAGACAAGCGGAGGATGGGACCTCTAGCGCATCAGTAAGAAGAAAGGGAAAACAACCTATGGAATGGTCCCTGCGCAAGCAGACCGATGCATCAATCATACTACCACGCATCCCAAAGGGAGTGCAGTCCCCACCAACACTTTTGGGTTGCATGGAAAAGATAAATTATTTGGAC
>JZKD02S0442342.1:0-17642 GCA_000966675.3 Picea glauca | reverse complement strand
AGACCTAAGGAAGCGATACAAAGGTATGTCACTTGTTCCTCCTTACTAGCTAATTCAATGGTCATAACTTAGGGAAAGAGTCATGTCCTGTCATGTTTTGTTCTAGATCCAGGTGAATCTAGGGAGATCTGTTAGTGTCCGTACCTACCGATTAGTCCGATAACACATTGGGCTCAAAATATTTTTCATTTTTACTCCTAAAAGGCACTACAGAGGAACAAGATGCCCCAAGAGTAAGTGAGGGAACATTCCCATTTCGTTCATAGGCTATCATTTTATTGTTAATATCTTGCACAAGTTGTAGGAGGGAAAACATATTTGTTTGTTTGACTAAGTATCCTTTAGGGAGACCTGTTATTTCAAGTTTCTCTTTATATGATCTAGAATGGATCCTGGAGCCAAGATAGGGCTCAGAAAGGCCTAAAAATAAAAGTTCTCATAATCTCTTTAAAATGGATGTGTGTGTATTCCTCGACGTTACAAACCCAACACAACTTGAACGGGATCAAACGGACATCGTATGCGAAATATATCACGATCTGTTCGTTTCGTCAAACAAACAAAAATGTTGACTGTACAGTTCGTACAGTGTTGACGTGGAAACTGACTGTACAAGTCATACGAACATACAAATGATGTGGAAGGGTGCATTGGTGTTGACGTGGGAAAGTACAGGTGGACGAATAAGATCAATAAATGTGGCACCACTGCAAGGGTGACATGTGGCACTATGTTGACGTGGCAGGTAAAGTCAACACGCTGACATGGTAGATATGTGGCATGTTGATTGGGTTGGAAGTGGTTGAATAATGGTCTGACACATGGAATTTATTGGATGAATATGAAGGTGCCACATAGCCTAGACTTGGGATTCTATGTGGTACCCCTTAATTGGTTCGTTGATTGGGAAATATTTATGGACTATACGGGAATTGAACCTGGGACCTCTTGTCTGGGTAAATGACTTGGCAGGGTCGAGATGGCTAGCTCGCCCTCACTTTGGATCTTAACAAATATTGGTGCCATATATATTTATGTTTGAATAATATATATGTTGGGTGGATTAAGGGTTTGGGCCTAGCCCCAACCCTGAAGGACATACATACAACCACAACCAGGTGTCCAGACCCTTATTGCCTGGCGCGGGAACTGTTACATGGCGGTTAGCCCTCGATGCAAAAAAACATGTGACCATGTTATGTGAGCTCCGTTGTATTGGTGCACGGTTATGACTCAACCTTTTGCGTGGGAATCCAGACTAGCCCACGATCGCGGGTATATACATGTGACCTGGACTTCGCAATGGATAGCACAATTTTAGGGGTTAGCCCCGGTCACTCGCGTTAGCCCACCGACCAAGGGTCATAACCAAAGGTGCTAGACTGGGGGATGAGCTAACTTGCAATGGGTGCATGGAAGGTTTGTCCCATAGCCACATGGCCATCGCCTTATGACCAGGAGCCAGAAGCAGAGGGGCTTAAGGGATAAACCAGTGTGCCAACAGGATCAGGGCCACATGGGAGGTGCCCAGGTGACCAAGGGATCGCAAAAAAGGGTCTGCGCCCTTGATTTTTGCAAAAGTGTGTTTTTATACCTTATGTTATGATTTTTTTAATGAATTTTCAGCCTGTTTGGGGGGATTTAGTTCATTATTAAGGAATCGTGGGCCCTTTTTTAGGCCATATCTTGGGGTGAAGTTGGGAGGTTGTTACCCACTTCAGGCCTATATAAACCAGAGGTTCTTGAAGCCATAGAAGGAAGTTCATAAAAGAGAAATGTTGTTGAATTATTAATTCAAATCCATTTTTATGCAGGGAAGATATTGAGAAGCGCACCTTTGCAGGCCATTTCTGGGAGCTTCATTCATCTGTTTTCAATGCCATCAATTTTGATGGGTTCTTGAGATCTAGTAGAACACAACCAGATTATTTTTTTAATCCAATGGCACTTTTATGATGTACATTTAAATCTTCAAACATAAATAATAAAGCCTCACCCACTGAGACAAAGGCCAGGAGACATAGGCGAGATTGCCGAACTCTGTTAACACTTTTGGTGTTTATGGTTTGTTGTTCTTCATGCTTATTTCTAGATATGTATATTTCTTAATGGTTTCTATGTTTCCTCTTTATTTATTTCTCTTTCATTAGTTTCCTAAATGGTAATTTAACTCATGCAAAATAACTCAACCATTGTCGTTTAAAAGATCTTTTCGGATGCAAGTGGTATTAGAGCTAGTTGACAGTTGGATTTTGAGTTTGCATTTTTACCAGGGAAAAGCTCATATCAACTGAGAAAATGGCATCTAAAGAGGGAATTTCCCAATATGAGAAGGATATGTGAAAAACTCTGTTTTCCATGTCGGAGATGATGAAAGTGTTGTATGAAGACTACTTGGAACAAAAGAGATCGTTTCAATAGAAAACTTCAAACAACAACAAAAGTGAAGAAGGATTGAAGGAATTTCCTTCTATACTGAATTCAGAAATCATCTCTTAGGTATGTAGTGTGTTGACAATTAAAAACGCAACGAAGTTTTTCTCGCAAAGTGTTGCTAAAGCCAATTATTATAAAAGCTAAATAATACTAGTAGGTGGGACCCCCTTGTATATTGGAGATCAGGTCTGGTGCTTATTCGATGTTGTGCTACTATTCGATATTGATTACATGGTGATATAATCTTGGTTTATTAGTGATTGAGAAGGCATGCTCTATGTTTTGTGCTGCTCTAGGCTCAAGTATTTTTTTTTACAACGGCTTATGCTATCCTTGTTATCACCACTATCTGTTATTGGGATCTATTACTAGGAGACTTTCACAATAAACATGTTAGCAATAACATACACAAGAAAATTGGAAAAGGGAAAAAGGAAATATAAAAGAAAAGGGAAGAAACTAAAACCATGTTATATACTATACTACATGCATCGATTTTTAATGAGTTTTTCTTATCCTAACTATTAAGTTAATAGCTATGCGATTTTTTTTTAGTTATATAGTTGATATGCATGGTGATTATGTTATGGAATAAGTTGATGTGGATCGCGCTATTGGTGATGGTTCGATACATGGTTTACCTAATTGGATTATATAGTTGATATGTATTATGGTCAAGTTGGAAAAGGAAGGTATGATGTGAGTGACGCATTTGACAAGTAATAGATGCCATTTCCAATGCATGGTTTAAATGAATGGTTGATGGATTAATGGTTGGCATGTACTAATGAATTAATTGACTGTGGGTGGAGGCGATGTGCATTTACTGCACATCACCCTTACTCCTTCCATTGGTCACCACCCTAGTTGGGCTATTGTTCAACCTTGTTGTTGTGGTTATGCTTCGATTTTCAAGCAGGGAGGAATCGCTCAGACAACTCGCGTTTTAAGGTGCTTGGATTACATGTATGTATTTTTTTGCCCATCCACGAGTCTACTCTGTTTATGAAATGGATATTGGCTCAAATGTATGGTTTGTGCTTTTCTTCAGTATTGCAACTATGTAAAATTTTGTTTTTTGGAATGAAGCGTGATGGTTTTCTCTGCAATAACATTGAAGTCATAGTGTTCTTGGTCATCCTGGGTGTTAGCAGCCATAAGGGCTCTCTGTTATCCTTTTTGGTTTAGTTGGAGGGTTTTTTTTTGGTCTTGGGTGTCTGGTTGTCTTCACGCATTCATATCACCTTACCCAGTCTTTGGATTTTATGGGGTTTTAATGGTTTGAAGCACTCCGTGTCACTAGGTTTTGTTCACTTGGGCATTGGGTTGTTGTAACTATAGATGGTCGTGAAATGGGTTATATTTCTCTTTCTCGACCCTGTTTTCACCTCAGTGTTGTAGTTGATTGACTGGAGATACACGAGGGTAATACCCTGTGTGTTTTAAATATAATTACCAAGCCGAATTAGATCTTTTCGTTTCTATTCATATCCCCTCCTGTCGCGGGATTTGTTACATTTTCCATGAATAAATTGTGGTTCTCTCTGTGTATGCACCATTGGTCTCGGAGGTTTTCACCATTGAAAGGAGTTGGCTCTAGCTTTCCCTGTGTTGGCCACAGAGAAAACCCTTAACTCTACAGGTCTGAGGGTTGATAGAGAAGACCTACGTGGCCTGTTGGGTTTACTATTGGTTATTGTTGATGGGTATTTTCAACATAATTGATTACAGGCTCGCCCAGTTGATCATGTGACCATCGTGTCGGTTTTGGTATCTAGTCACTGCCTATGTTATTACAATGGATACACCCTGCATGGTTAATTGTAAAAATCAAATACACAGTCACTCTCCTGGTATTTTGATAACCCAATATTATTTTTAATTGAGTAAGTCATAGCGTCGCTTCATGTCGATGTGTGGGTATGTGTGGTTTCCACAACATGTTAGGTCGAGTGTTTGATTATTACGACATTCCAAGTAATAATCTCAACATTGAATTGGTTGATTGAATATTGGGGTTGATACACAGTCACTGTCTTTTTCATTAAATATTATTGGGATGTTAAATTCTACATTAGTTACAATGGTTTGATGATGTCGCGCGTAATGCATTTGTATGTGTGGTGTTCCTACACCACAAATAAATGGTCACTATAACTATGATATTTTTGGGAAAATGGTTATTTCAACCAGGATGACTATGGAAATTCTATCCACTGTATGCGTTATGGTTATTTGATTGCATCATCAAGGATGAGCCCGAGTTTTACACAGCATGGTTTTGATTGCAGTTTGATTAATTTGAGAAATATTGTATTAGATTGATAGCTTGACACGATGGGTTGAGTTAATGATACTGTGACTGTGTGTTTATAATTGTCAAATGGAATGTTGCATCGTGGTGTTTGAGGTATGGCTACCCAATGTGTATGATATGGATATTTTTGGGTTGCACACTCAGATATAGTCACAGAGTTTTAAGCACGACTTTGTTGCAATTCGATTATTTGTATTATGAAGTTAGGAGTGATGTTGCTACATCATTGTGTTGGATGGATAGCCCAACTTTTTGATTATTTAAAGTCACGTTGAATCGGGCTTGTACAGTCACAAAATTACACTTGCGTTGATTGAATTATTTTTTGTTTCCTACAACATAGCATGAGTTGGAATGGTGGTTGTGGTCTGTCTATTTAAATGAAAAGCCAGGTTTTTTACAATTTAAATCTAGATTATTGGGTTGGTTTTCCACTATGTATGTTTAATGAATGTCATGCATTTTAAATGACAAGTCCGATTCAGTGAAAATATAACTTCATTGCAATTTTGAAACATGACTTTTGAGTGTATTTGATGATTGAAGTAATATGTGGCAGTGGTTACTATTATACATTTGAGAATTTTTATAAGATGTAAATTGGATAAATAAGAGGAACATAACTCCCTTACAGACTGTTGTGGAATGCATATTGTCTTGTTGATGGAACTATGTTAGATATTTGACTTTGAAGAGTGAACTAGTTAATACACGGTAATTGTTATTGGGTCACAATGATCATTTGGTTGGTGTATCTCCTTTTAACAAAATGATTATATGGATTACTTGATTAATTTTATGAATAGTACCCTCTTTCATTCCCCACCATTATTTCTCTTTTCGATAATTACAACCCCATCACCTTCCCACATTCATTTTTCACTCCCTGTTCTAAAATTGATTACAGTCAAGAAAAATTATGTGTTGAAGCAGTTGGTAGTAGCAGTGTCTTGGTTGAATTAGAGTGATGTTTTCTTTGGTTTGTAGTTGATTGTTGTTGTCCTTGAGAAGTAACTACTTTTTTCCCCCCTGATCATACCATGTTTCTCTCAATAAAAACCCCTCACATATCCCAGGACCCTTTATTCACCCCTTTCTCATTGATTAACAGTGAAAAAATTTGTATGTATTGGATTGCGTGAGTCTGATACATTGTTGAGAAAAAATTCATTTCATATTTTTAAGAGTTGTCATGTATGATTATTTAAAAAGACTATTTTCTAATCAATCATGCATGCAGGAATGAGTTTTTTCAATCAAGGTAGCCATGGCTAAGGAAACTTAGGGAGGGGTAACTGGAACAGAGGCCCAAGAAGGCCAAGGTTCTCCATACATTTTGATGATGAATCACAAGAGCTTGGCCAGTTGTTTCAGGATGGATTTTTCAATTGGATTGGGCAAGGAGTGGTCCAACCTAGGCCTGAAAGGCCTCCTTTCCAAGTCTCGCAAGCCCTTGTTATCCCTGTTCCTCCTCATGTCTCAGTGCAACCCGAGGTTCCTGAAAAAGATGGATGGCAAGAGATTGTCCACCCGATAGTCTCCCAACATCGTGGATGGTCTAATTTATCTCTACCTTCTCCTCCGCCCATTAAACCCATTGTCCAAGATGCCCCCCACTCACTAGTGCAGTCCTCTCATGCTAGAAAAAGGTTGAAAACCAAGGCCCACCATGCCCTTGACAAAGGAAAAGCCATTGTTGCCCCTTCCTCACTCTCCAATGGATCTGACAAATATGTGTCTTCCTAGATTCATTTGAGGGATGATTGTTCCCACGTGATAAGCAAGATTAGGACTAAAGGCTCAATGCATCCAAAGGAAAATTCAGAAAAATTGAAGGGTGACAACAACAATAAAGGAAATATTGCATCTCAGAGTGGGAAATATGGCTTTTGAGTTTTTTTATTTTATATATTGTTGATGATAGTTGACTTCAAGAATTTTTGGACAACATGTTTTATTTTTTGGATATATGGGTAATACTGTTTTTTGAAAATAATTTCAAATATCATGAGCTAAATTTTCAAATGTGAATATGATGATGGGAGCCACAAGGAAGTGTGTTTTTCTTAACTAACTAGTTATGTTATGATTTTTATGAGCTAAAGGGAGTCACAAGGGGTCCCACCTACTAGTTATTATTTATTTATAACCCTTATTATGATTATTACTTTTCCCCCCTTAGTAAAAAGTTGGTTGAATCTTTAGTTAACTTAAGTAATGAGGTTGTTCAACTACCTCAACCAATTTTGATTTGTTTAAAGGAAAAGGGAAAGGGAGGAACAAGAGGAGGATAAAAGACGAAGCATACTAAGGTTTTCTCTTTGATTTTATGTTGAGATAGTTCAATTGTCATTCATTCATTTATTGATCACAAGCCTAATTCTCTTTTATGATAGCAGGGTCTTATTGTAGACAACAATATTCAGGGTTGAATCACATCATTCAGACACTTGTTTTTNATTTTTAATGAGTTTTTCTTATCCTAACTATTAAGTTAATAGCTATGCGATTTTTTTTTAGTTATATAGTTGATATGCATGGTGATTATGTTATGGAATAAGTTGATGTGGATCGTGCTATTGGTGATGGTTCGATACATGGTTTACTTAATTGGATTATATAGTTGATATGTATTATGGTCAAGTTGGAAAAGGAAGGTATGATGTGAGTGACGCGTTTGACAAGTAATAGATGCCATTTCCAATGCATGGTTTAAATGAATGGTTGATGGATTAATGGTTGGCATGTACTAATGAATTAATTGACTGTGGGTGGAGGCGACGTGCATTTACTGCACATCACCCTTACTCCTTCCATTGGTCACCACCCTAGTTGGGCTATTGTTCAACCTTGTTGTTGTGGTTATGCTTCGATTTTCAAGCAGGGAGGAATCGCTCGGACAACTCGCGTTTTAAGGTGCTTGGATTACATGTATGTATTTTTTTGGCCATCCATGAGTCTACTCTGTTTATGAAATGGATATTGGCTCAAATGTATGGTTTGTGCTTTTCTTAAGTATTGCAACTATGTAAAATTTTGTTTTTTGGAATGAAGCGTGATGGTTTTCTCTGCAATAACATTGAAGTCATAGTGTTCTTGGTCATCCTGGGTGTTAGCATCCATAAGGGCTCTCTGTTATCCTTTTTGGTTTAGTTGGAGGGATTTTTTTTGGTCTTGGGTGTCTGGCTATCTTCACACATTCATATCACCTTACCCAGTCTTTGGATTTTATGGGGTTTTAATGGTTGGAAGCACTCCGTGCCACTAGGTTTTGTTCACTTGGGCATTGGGTTGTTGTAACTATAGATGGTCGTGAAATGGGTTATATTTCTCTTTCTCGACCCTGTTTTCACCTCAGTGTTGTAGTTGATTGACTGGAGATACACGAGGGTAATACCCTGTGTGTTTTAAATATAATTACCAAGCCGAATTAGATCTTTTCGTTTCTATTCATATCCCCTCCTGTCGCGGGATTTGTTACATTTTCCATGAATAAATTGTGGTTCTCTCTGTGTATGCACCATTGGTCTCGGAGGTTTTCACCATTGAAAGGAGTTGGCTCTAGCTTTCCCTGTGTTGGCCACAGAGAAAACCCTTAACTCTACAGGTCTGAGGGTTGATAGAGAAGACCTACGTGGCCTGTTGGGTTTACTATTGGTTATTGTTGATGGGTATTTTCAACATAATTGATTACAGGCTCGCCCAGTTGATCATGTGACCATCGTGTCGGTTTTGGTATCTAGTCACTGCCTATGTTATTACAATGGATACACCCTGCATGGTTAATTGTAAAAATCAAATACACAGTCACTCTCCTGGTATTTTGATAACCCAATATTATTTTTAATTGAGTAAGTCATAGCGTCGCTTCATGTCGATGTGTGGGTATGTGTGGTTTCCACAACATGTTAGGTCGAGTGTTTGATTATTACGACATTCCAAGTAATAATCTCAACATTGAATTGGTTGATTGAATATTGGGGTTGATACACAGTCACTGTCTTTTTCATTAAATATTATTGGGATGTTAAATTCTACATTAGTTACAATGGTTTGATGATGTCGCGCGTAATGCATTTGTATGTGTGGTGTTCCTACACCACAAATAAATGGTCACTATAACTATGATATTTTTGGGAAAATGGTTATTTCAACCAGGATGACTATGGAAATTCTATCCACTGTATGCGTTATGGTTATTTGATTGCATCATCAAGGATGAGCCCGAGTTTTACACAGCATGGTTTTGATTGCAGTTTGATTAATTTGAGAAATATTGTATTAGATTGATAGCTTGACACGATGGGTTGAGTTAATGATACTGTGACTGTGTGTTTATAATTGTCAAATGGAATGTTGCATCGTGGTGTTTGAGGTATGGCTACCCAATGTGTATGATATGGATATTTTTGGGTTGCACACTCAGATATAGTCACAGAGTTTTAAGCACGACTTTGTTGCAATTCGATTATTTGTATTATGAAGTTAGGAGTGATGTTGCTACATCATTGTGTTGGATGGATAGCCCAACTTTTTGATTATTTAAAGTCACGTTGAATCGGGCTTGTACAGTCACAAAATTACACTTGCGTTGATTGAATTATTTTTTGTTTCCTACAACATAGCATGAGTTGGAATGGTGGTTGTGGTCTGTCTATTTAAATGAAAAGCCAGGTTTTTTACAATTTAAATCTAGATTATTGGGTTGGTTTTCCACTATGTATGTTTAATGAATGTCATGCATTTTAAATGACAAGTCCGATTCAGTGAAAATATAACTTCATTGCAATTTTGAAACATGACTTTTGAGTGTATTTGATGATTGAAGTAATATGTGGCAGTGGTTACTATTATACATTTGAGAATTTTTATAAGATGTAAATTGGATAAATAAGAGGAACATAACTCCCTTACAGACTGTTGTGGAATGCATATTGTCTTGTTGATGGAACTATGTTAGATATTTGACTTTGAAGAGTGAACTAGTTAATACACGGTAATTGTTATTGGGTCACAATGATCATTTGGTTGGTGTATCTCCTTTTAACAAAATGATTATATGGATTACTTGATTAATTTTATGAATAGTACCCTCTTTCATTCCCCACCATTATTTCTCTTTTCGATAATTACAACCCCATCACCTTCCCACATTCATTTTTCACTCCCTGTTCTAAAATTGATTACAGTCAAGAAAAATTATGTGTTGAAGCAGTTGGTAGTAGCAGTGTCTTGGTTGAATTAGAGTGATGTTTTCTTTGGTTTGTAGTTGATTGTTGTTGTCCTTGAGAAGTAACTACTTTTTTCCCCCCTGATCATACCATGTTTCTCTCAATAAAAACCCCTCACATATCCCAGGACCCTTTATTCACCCCTTTCTCATTGATTAACAGTGAAAAAATTTGTATGTATTGGATTGCGTGAGTCTGATACATTGTTGAGAAAAAATTCATTTCATATTTTTAAGAGTTGTCATGTATGATTATTTAAAAAGACTATTTTCTAATCAATCATGCATGCAGGAATGAGTTTTTTCAATCAAGGTAGCCATGGCTAAGGAAACTTAGGGAGGGGTAACTGGAACAGAGGCCCAAGAAGGCCAAGGTTCTCCATACATTTTGATGATGAATCACAAGAGCTTGGCCAGTTGTTTCAGGATGGATTTTTCAATTGGATTGGGCAAGGAGTGGTCCAACCTAGGCCTGAAAGGCCTCCTTTCCAAGTCTCGCAAGCCCTTGTTATCCCTGTTCCTCCTCATGTCTCAGTGCAACCCGAGGTTCCTGAAAAAGATGGATGGCAAGAGATTGTCCACCCGATAGTCTCCCAACATCGTGGATGGTCTAATTTATCTCTACCTTCTCCTCCGCCCATTAAACCCATTGTCCAAGATGCCCCCCACTCACTAGTGCAGTCCTCTCATGCTAGAAAAAGGTTGAAAACCAAGGCCCACCATGCCCTTGACAAAGGAAAAGCCATTGTTGCCCCTTCCTCACTCTCCAATGGATCTGACAAATATGTGTCTTCCTAGATTCATTTGAGGGATGATTGTTCCCACGTGATAAGCAAGATTAGGACTAAAGGCTCAATGCATCCAAAGGAAAATTCAGAAAAATTGAAGGGTGACAACAACAATAAAGGAAATATTGCATCTCAGAGTGGGAAATATGGCTTTTGAGTTTTTTTATTTTATATATTGTTGATGATAGTTGACTTCAAGAATTTTTGGACAACATGTTTTATTTTTTGGATATATGGGTAATACTGTTTTTTGAAAATAATTTCAAATATCATGAGCTAAATTTTCAAATGTGAATATGATGATGGGAGCCACAAGGAAGTGTGTTTTTCTTAACTAACTAGTTATGTTATGATTTTTATGAGCTAAAGGGAGTCACAAGGGGTCCCACCTACTAGTTATTATTTATTTATAACCCTTATTATGATTATTACTTTTCCCCCCTTAGTAAAAAGTTGGTTGAATCTTTAGTTAACTTAAGTAATGAGGTTGTTCAACTACCTCAACCAATTTTGATTTGTTTAAAGGAAAAGGGAAAGGGAGGAACAAGAGGAGGATAAAAGACGAAGCATACTAAGGTTTTCTCTTTGATTTTATGTTGAGATAGTTCAATTGTCATTCATTCATTTATTGATCACAAGCCTAATTCTCTTTTATGATAGCAGGGTCTTATTGTAGACAACAATATTCAGGGTTGAATCACATCATTCAGACACTTGTTTTTNAGAGGTGTTGATCTATCTTTGATAGTCTGTGTAGACTTGTCTGTTTGTGAATTAGTTTTGATGTATGACAAAGGCTATTGTGTAGAGTCGAGTGGGAAGCAATCTGTGGCAAGTTGATCCAACTTTTAGAGTTCAATTTTGGTTTTCTATCAGAGGTCCTTTTGTATGTTCCATCGGTGATGTCTAAGTTTGGCTTTGGTCCAAAATTTATGTATGAGATTTTGTAAAGAAAATGACTCTTTAGTGAATTGGAATGAAATAAAGGATTTCTTTATGTCTCATCTATCTTTCTTATCATCTTGGCTTCTTTACTTCTGTCTTTACATTTATTTCAGCAACTGTTATATTCAGAAAATTACATAAAAAATAAATTTCCAACAAGTTTTTTATTGATAAAAGACTAGCCTAAGCACCGGTAACTAATACTTGTGAGTTATGATGTTATTTTTGTTCGATATAAACATAGGGTGATATTCTCATCTATTTTGATTTAGCCAAGTTGAATATGAAAATGCTTGAGTAAGATCATTTCATATCTTTTCCTCAACACGATAGAAATCATTCATCAATTTCGCATTGTTCCGATCAAGATGGTTCTTTTGGTGCATTTGAAAAACATACAAAAGGTATATCTTTGAAATTTATAACCAAGATGGGTTATGAAGGAAGGAGCCTTGGAAATAAGGGCCAAGGTATTGTTAACCCCATAGAGGTTGTGGAAATACCTCGTTATTTAGGATTGGGATATGGTGAAGTGGAGATTGGATAATTCTCCAAAACATCAGAAGCAAGCAATGCTTCAAATGATCAGCTTAAGTCATTACGAGAACACTTCACAAAAGGTGATGATGCATCACTCCATGATGGTGATAGTGAATGAAAAAAATCTCCAAATAAAAGTGAATATCAACAAGACAGGTACAATGGTCATGGTTTTTCCAATTCTATTTTTGATTATAAAAAACATAATCATGTAATCCAAAACTTGTGGAATATGTATCCTTGTACTTTTTGTCATTCACCTAAGAATTGTGTGGAAAAGTGTTGGAAGAGTCAATCTGTGTACAAGAATTTTATGTTGACCAGAAAGGAGACACGACATAAAGACTCAAATCCAAAATGAAAGAAAGAGAAGGGAAAACAAGTCTGGATGCCAAAAAACCACTGCACTTATTGCAACAGGGGTGGGCATCAAAAGGATAAATGTTGAAATCTTAATATGTAGCTTCATCCAAAGAAGGACAAAAGGATTGTGTATGTACTCAAAAAGGAAGAGGTAGTACCAGACAAGTAATAGGAACACCATGAAGAACAAAAAATAGTCACTTGGTTTTTCCAAAAGTGGATGTCACATCTTCGTTGTATTTTGCTTCCATTAATGTAATCACACATGTTGAAATGATGACCTGTTATAACATAATTTTTGTACAACATAGTGTTTTGTTTTTATCCTTATGATTATGTAATCAATAAGTTTAATTTTGTAACCTTTTGGAGGACCAAAAGGTCTTTAGTGGGAGGTGTGATCCGGAATGGATCCCGGAGCCAAGATGGGTCTCAGAAAGGCCTAAAACTAAAATTTCTCAGAATCTATTCAAAATAGATGTGTGTGTAGGCCTCGATGTTATGAACCCAATGCAACTTGAATGGGATCAAACATACATCATATGTGAAAGATATCGTGATCTGTTAGTTTCGTCAAACAGACAAAAATGTTAATTGTACAATCTGTATAGTGCTGATGTGGAAGCTAATTGTACAGGCCGTATGGACAACATGACAGTGTGTCTTGGCACTAATGTGGGAAGGTACAGGTAGATGAATCAGATCATGACATGTGGAACCACTGCAAAGGTGACACGTGGCACGATGTTGACGTGGCAGGTATGGTCAACACGCTGACAGGGTATATATGTGGCATGTTGACTGGGTTGGAAGTGGTTGAATCACACTCTAACACATGGAATTTATTGGATGAATGTGAAGGTGCCACGTGGCCCAAACCTGGGCTGCCACATGGCACCCCTTAATTGGTTCATTGGTTGGGAAAAATTTATGGACTATACGAGATTTGAACCCGCAACCTCTTGTTCGGGTAAACGACTTGGCAGGGTTGGGTTGGCCAGCCCGCCCTCACATTGGATCTTAACAACTATTGGAGACATATATATTTATGATTGAATGATATATATGTTGGGCAGAGTAAGGGTTGGGGTCTATCCCCAACCCCGATGGACATACATACGCCCACAACCAGGTGTCCAGACCCTTATTTCTTGGCACGGGAACTGTTACATGGTGGTTAGCCCTCGACACAAAAAAACATGTGACCATGTTATGTGACCTCCATTGTATTGGCATGCGGTTATGAGTCAACCTTTGACGTGGGAATCCAGACTAGCCCCCAATCAAGGGTATATACATGTGACTNGCAGGTATGGTCAACACGCTGACAGGGTATATATGTGGCATGTTGACTGGGTTGGAAGTGGTTGAATCACACTCTAACACATGGAATTTATTGGATGACTGCGAAGGTGCCACGTGGCCCAGACCTAGGCTGCCACATGGCACCCCTTAATTGGTTCATTGGTTGGGAAAAATTTATGGACTATACGAGATTTGAACCCGCAACCTCTTGTTCGGGTAAACGACTTGGCAGGGTTGGGCTGGCCAGCCCACCCTCACATTGGATCTTAACAACTATTGGAGACATATATATTTATGATTGAATGATATATATGTTGGGCAGAGTAAGCGTTGGGGTCTATCCCCAACCCCGATGGACATACATACGCCCACAACCAGGTGTCCAGACCCTTATTTATTGGCACGGGAACTGTTACATGGTGGTTAGCCCTCGACGCAAAAAAACATGTGACCATGTTATGTGACCTCCATTGTATTGGCATGCGGTTATGAGTCAACCTTTGACGTGGGAATCCAGACTAGCCCCCAATCAAGGGTATATACATGTGACTTGGACTTCGCAACGAATAGCGTGGTTTTAGGGTTAGCCTCGGTCGGTCAGGCTAGCCTACCAACCAAGGGGCATAACCAAAGGCACTAGACCAGGGGCTGAGCTAACTTGCAATGGGTGCATGGAAGGTTTTGCCCGCAACCACATGGCCACCACCTTATGACCAAGAGCCAAAAGTAGAGGGGATTAAGGGATAGACCAACATGCTAGTAGGATCAGGGCCACATGGGAGATGCCTAGGTGACCAGGGGCTCACAAAAAAGGGGTTGAGCCCTTGATTTTTGCAAAATTAGGTTTTCATACCTTATGTTATGATTTTTTTAATGGATTTTCAACCTGTTTGGGGGGATTTAGTCCATTATTGAGGGATCTTGGGCCCATTTTGAGGCCAGATATTAGGGAGAAGTTGGGAGGTTGTTACCCACTTTAGGCCTATATAAACCAGAGGTTCTTGAAGCCATAGAGGGGAGTTCATAGAAAATAATTTTTTTTGAATTATTGAGGCAAATCCATTTTTATGTAGGGAAGCTATTGAGGAGCTCACCTTTGCAAGCCATTTCTGGGAGCTTCATTCATCCGTTTTTAGTGCTGTCAGTTTTGATGGGTTCTTGAGATCTGGTAGAAAAGAAACAGATCAATTTTGTAATCCATTGGAACTTTTGTGATGTACATGTAAATATTCTAACAAAAATAAGAAAGCCTCACCCACTAAGACAAAGGCCCAGAGACGTAGGTGATATTCCCGAACTTCGTTATCAATTTTGGTGTTTATGGTTTGTTTTTCTTCATGATTATTTCTAGATCTATATATTGCTTAATGGATGCTATGTTTCCTCTTTATCTCTTCCTCTTTCATTAGTTTCCTAAATGGTAATTTAACTCATGCAAAATAACTCAACCATTTTTGTTTAAAAGATCTTTTCAAATCATTGTACTCTAGGAAAGTGTGGAGAGTGAAGCCAAGATTGTCAATATCCTTTTCTTTGAGCCTATGAAGATAAGGAGAGGGAAGTGCATTATAATAATGAATTAAAGAGACTTGATTTTGGGGGCGTATTAGTTCATGGATTTGATTGTACAATTTGGGGAAGTGAAGGTTGAAGGACTCAATAGTCTCACCATCTTTGTGATACATATTGTTATATTCCCTTAACTATTTGGCCAATCTCTTTGATTGTCCATAAGTGGACTTGAACCAATGAACCAACGCTTCCCAAGTGGAAAGGATTTTTGGAGGGATAAAAGAAAAATCAACTGTCGCTTTTCCTTCAAGGGAGTTGACAAATAAGTGCATGCATGTATTGTTATCGTTAGCCCCGATATTATGACAAGCATTAGAAAATTCCACTAGGTGTTCGTTTGTAGAAACAATATTATTCCCTGAGAACTTAGGAATATGCTCTTTAAACTTGGGAAATGAATGAGTAGCAGGTGCTAGATTCAAGGGAGAAGATACATTCCATGGGGTGGTCATAGCATCTTCCTCAAACTAGAAATTCATGTATTTATTTATGACTTTAGCAGGTTGGTAGCAGATTGGATAGGAACTTGATGACTATATAGAATACCAATTACTGATGAGGCCAAAGGTTGGGATGATGAAGCACATCCAACACCACTAGCACCACCCACATATGTCATTTTGAAAGTGATGGGTAAGGGTGAAAAGGGTGAGCCGACAGAATCAAACAAAGTCCTCCTTAGAGTTCTTTCTTGGGTCAACAAAATGGCTTTCCTCCTTCCTATTTCAATGATAGGAGAAACTTCAAGGGACAATCCTCTTCTTCTTCTATAAATGTGAGGATTTAAGGACATGAAAAAGAATACCAAAGACTTAGGAAAGGGAGGTTACTGTTGATTTATAGGTTGCCTTTTCCTACCTTCAAAACATTCACGGATACTTATATATTGTTCAACTACTTCCCAAAAGCATTCAAGCTCAGCCCGGGTACTAGCAGTTTCTAGAATAGTATTGAATAAGTTCAAGGAAATGCTAGTCTGGTCATTAAGACTATGTTCAATATTAGGCTTCCTTGTAGACGATATTGTCATGAGAAAAATCAGTAAAAGAGTATTTGAAAAAAAACAGAAATATTCAAAGATAATCGTGAATACAATCAACCAGAGAGATATGGAAGATTTCCCCAATATGGTCGCCAAATAAATTTTGACGAAAAGGTACGGAACACCTTACTCAATCATTTTCAGATCTTGCTTGGATAGGAAAAGATAGTTGGGAATGTCACCTGGGGTTTATATCCTCAAAACTTTCACTCAATCCATAAGTATCAATTACAAAGGATCGAGGCTGATTTTATAGATTTATATTTGTAATAATGTAAAAATAAAAATTTAAACAAAACTAGGTGAATATATACAGATTTTACATTAAAATAAACACAGAGACAAAAGTGAAAGGAAGAACCAATTCATGAAAACACATGAATGAGATAGAAAAATAATTTGATTTTATTTCATTCTGAATACAAAACTGTATTTCTCTTTTACAAACCCCTGCGAGGGTGTGGACCAAGGTCAGATTTAGAAGTCTCCAATGGGAACCATACAAAAAGACATTGATAGTGAAATAAAACTTAAACTAATGATCTTGATCATCTTTCCACAAAATGCTTCCATTTGACTCTGCAAGATATTCTTTATCAGCTAGGAAAAATAATTCATAAACCAACAAGGATACACATACTATCAAATATAAATAAAACACATTTAAAACAATTTGTTGAAGGGTATGATTGAGTTTTGAATCTTGTTGCCTTCAATAAGACCCTGTTGTCAACAAGAGGATTAGGATTTCAAGTAAACTCATAAATGAATGAAAACTAAAGCTATCTCACTAACTAGAGAGCACACCTTAGTGTTGTAGTTCTCCCTCTATTCTCATGTTGTCTCTTCCTCTTATTGAACCTTTATTATTTCTCAATGAGTTGAGGTAGTTCAACTAATTTCTTTTGTTAAGCCAAATTAACTTAACTAATTAGTTTGGGAAGAAATAATTAATTATATATATAAGGGTCTTATTAATAATAACTAAATAGGTAGGACCCCTTGTGACTCCCATCATTCTCTTTGCCAATAATCAAATATAAAATACAAAATTAATAATTTGGATCATATAACACCCTTGTAGCTCCCGTGGATATCATTTAA
>JZKD02S0442330.1:278239-307191 GCA_000966675.3 Picea glauca | reverse complement strand
CATGGGTACCCTGGAACATGTCCAGGGGCCCTAGACATATCTAGGGACTTTAACTGCTTGGTCCCAGACCAAGAACCCCAGTTATCTACTGGGGGCCCTCACAAGGGTCTTCACTACTTGGTCCCAGACCAAGAACCCCAGTCATCTACGGGGGGGCCTTAAAAAGGTCTTTACTGCTTGGTCCCAGACCAAGAACCCCAGTCATCTACTGGGGGCCCTTAAAAGGGTATTTTTCCATGGAACTGGTTGTTTGGTCCCAGACCAAGAACCCCAGGAGTATACTGGGGGGCCCTAGAACTTAGCTAGGGTCTTTGCCATCCTCCCAAAGAATGGCTCTTGCAGCTGCTTTAAATTCAACAGTTTACTATGAAAACAAGTGGGCAAAGTTCCCTATTTAAAGGGTTTAGGTGTATTATTTCAAACAGATTTGTAAGGATGCATTTAATGAAGTTGAGATTTATGGAAACAATTTGTCTCGATTTTTTAGAGTAATTAGCACAAAGATGGTAGGTATAATGTTCATGGTTAAATTTAGTGTTCTTTATTGTTATTTAGTTAGTTTATCTGCTATTTTACAGTCATCCATCCAAAACAATTGATAGGGTGTATTTCCACTTACAATCAAGACATGATCATTCTTATCTCTAGAATGCATTTAATGCAGTTGAGATTTATGGAAGTAGTTTGTCACAATTTTTTAGAGTAATTAGCTTAGAGATGGTAGGTATAATGTTCATGGTTAAATTTAGTGTTTTTTATTGTTCTTTAGTTAGTTTATATGTTATTTTACAGTCATCCATCCAAAACAATTGATAGGGTGTATCTCCACTTACAATCAAGACATGATCATTCTTATCTCTAGAATGCTTACAACTCATTTACTAAATAAAACAATATTTAATACCCTGATATTTCTATCCTCGAAGTGTCAAAAATCTATTGATCAAGATTATCACTATGGATTGGGCATTAATAGAGAGGGGCCATTGTCTAGACACTCTAACTATACTGTCTCAAATATTGCAAATATTGCAAGATAAGGATGCCGCAAAGTTTCTTTTAGACTTGAACAAAGTTTAAGGATAAATCTATCCTTCTGAAGTTGGGAGGGAAAAAAAGGGAATTTATGGAATATTAATGGAGAGGGCAAAGATTTACCCTTTCAATGTCAATCCACACAAACAATAATTTGAAAGAAGTTTTGTTTTCCCATGGTATCAATGAAAATTTTAGCTTCTAGAACCTTGATAGTTGAACCAATTAGGTTGGCACTTTGACTTTCCATGGCCTAGCTGATTTAGTCATGCCTCTTAATACTATTATGAAAAACTAGTGATTCTCCGACATATCCTAAGAGCCATACCTTTTCCAAGGTAAGGTTCAATAGATTATGTAGCCAAAGGATTTAGGTGGAAAGGGAGACGTGTAGTTTTCAGTGTTCACTACTTGGAAGACCTAGGATGTTATATATGCTTCCATCCAAATAAGAAAAAATTGTTTGTTCGAGAATGCCCCATAGGGATTCAGAGCCTCTAAATCATTTGGGAAAGTAAGGACCATCTATTTGACTGCCTTATTAAAGAGAGGAGGATAGATTAAATCGTATTTTTTGGTCCTATACTTGGTCCAAGGCTTCATGACTTTTTGAAGTTCTTTCAACCCTAAAATGGTTGTTCCTAAACTTGACTAGGGACAACAAAGAGTAGGAAACTTTTTATTTTAAAATTTGAGTAAATTCAAAAGAACGATTTCAAAAGGATTCTCAATTTAATCATCTCTTTCTTGTAATAATTAAAATGTCTCTCTATATGATTTGGCATGCAAGGAACATCTCCCATTTGCAAGCCTTAGTCCCTTTCCCTTAAACTTCTTTGGATAGAATCTATTAAAGAGTAGGCTGCATGATCAAATATGGTGAATGTGTAGAGAAGTTTAGAGATGAGCTTAATCCTTCATTTCCTATGAACAAAATTCTTGTAATAGACTTCCTTCACTTGGTAAATATGTTAACCCAACAACAAAAACTATCAGAGCTTATAATGCATAAGAGTAATACTTCGAGCCCTACTAAACCCTGCTTTAGGTTACGATGTTTCCACATTCTATTTGGGGGAGTCTTAAAGTAGATTACACTTCAGTTTTTTTGGTGATCTATAATAGAAGTTGTCGGTGCTTTGATACCAAAATGATCTCACTAGGAAATCTTCTTCAAACTCATATACAAAATTTTGTGTTTGGAACCAAAGATCTTAGCTTTCATATTGGCATATATGCTTGATCTAGCAGTTCCAACCTATATCACAATACTAGCGGATGACACATAGTCATAAAGATCTATGTTACCATAAACAAGAAACACAAAACAGGAACAATACGAGAAACAAAAATTCTCATGTTTTGTACAAGTAAAGTTTTTGGGTTTTTCAAATATTTTAATATATATGTGAAAATAATAACTCCAAAGATAGTACTCATTTTCATTATCTTCTCCCATTAACATGGTGCCTTTGTATGTTCCTTCTGCAATGGAAAGAAGAGTGCCCACAAGGCTCTAAGACTTCATCTTGAGTGACTAAGTTCTGGAGAAGACCACTATTTCATTTACCAAAATAAAAGTTCCCACAAGGTGCAACTAAGTTCTCAAGATGTGGTTGAAAAGACCTAGGAATGAAAATTCAAGATGTGGATAAAGAAAACTCACAAGAGAGAAAAGGAAAAAATAGAAATTTGAAATAGAAAAAAACAAAAAAAAATACAAAGAAAAATGAAAGTAAATGGATCCCAACTTGTGCAACTCTACTATGTGGTGCAAAGTCAGACAAGAATGAATATGGTGTCAACTCTGTTACATTTGGCAGCATCGACATTCATTCTCCAATGAGAGGCCATATGGGCCACCCTGAGGCTAGCTAGGGAGATTTGGAAAATCAACTAGTCTTGTGAGGTATTGACAAAAGCCAAGAGGAATGTACAACCTCTATGAGTCAAACCAAAAGCCAAGACGAACGAGATGCTATGTAAGTCTAATGCAAAAGCCAGGGGGAACAAGATGCTATGTAAGTATGGCAAAGACAGGGCGAGATATTTCTGGCACAAGGAAAATACACAGTGGATGTATTAAAGAGGTTTGGTATGATGGATTGAAAATCCATGTCTACTCCGATGATTACCAACCTGAGGAAGCTGCATGATTTTGATTCAGGTTCAGATTTGGTAGATCCCACCATGTACAGGCCGCTGATTGGATCATTGATGTACATGATCCACACCAGGCCAGATATATGCTATGCAGTGATTGCAATGAGTCAGTTCATGGCTGAACCGAGACAGAGACACTGGGTGGCAGCAAAGCACATCTTGAGATATCTCATAGGGACCATTACCTATGGGCTGAGATATACATCCAGTGGTGGTCTATTTCTACATGGGTATGCAAATGTTGACTGGGTAGGAAGCCCAGTGGACCAGAAAAGTACTTCCAGACACTGCTTCAGTTTAGGATCCGCTATGATCTCTTGCTCAAGCAGGAAACAAGGGTCCATTGCATAGAGCAGAACATAGGTTGAGTACATTGCAGCAAGTGATGCTAGCAAGGAAGCGGTATGGCTCAGAAAATTGGTTTATGGGTTGTTTGGTGACAAGCTCGAGACGACGATGGTTCACTGAGATAATCAAAGTTGCATAAAACTGATAGAGAACCAGGTATTTCACGACAGGTAAAAACATATTGACATGAAGTACCACTACATTCGAGAATTGGTCCAAAGAAAAATTTTAAAGCTACTACAATACATAGCCATGAGCGAGCAGGTAGTTGATATCCTTACCAAGCCATTGCCACTAAGACAGTTTGTGCAGCTGAGAGGCAAGCTTGGTGTGGCTGAGAATGACTCCCTCACTAAGAGGGACTGTTAAATTTGGCAGCATCGACAGTCATTCTCCAGTGAAAGGACATATGGGCCACCCTGAGGCTAGCCAGGGAGATTTGGAAAATCAACCAATTTTGTGAGGCATTGAAAAAATCCAGGGCGAATGTACCTCTGTGAGTCAAACCAAAATTCAGGACGAGTGAGATGCTATGTAAGTCTAATGCAAAAGTCAGGGGGAATGTACAACCTCTGTGAGCATAAACAGTCTAGTGAAAAAGTCAGGAGGAACATACAACCTTTATGAGCATAGACAGACTAGTGCAAAAGTCAAGGGGAACGTACAACCTCTGTGAGCCTAGTCAAGCCTTTTGAGTCATGAACAAAAGTCAAGGCATCTAGCAAAATTTAGGTTGAACATAAAATTCCTATGAGCTAGAAACAAACGATCTTCCCGATATTGCAAATGATGTAATGTATTGATCTAGTGCATTGGCACGTGTAACACCTTCCACCATGAAGAAATTTGAATTGCTTTCTAAAGAGTCAAGTTGTAAAAAGTCAAAGTTGCATGTCTAGGTCAAAGTCAAAGTTGTCAAATTTGTTACATGTTGCATGCATTTCTAGTTGCATGTTGCATGTATGCATGTCATGTGCATGCTAAGGAGTTCACATGCATCTCATGTCAAGGGTGAGTTCCTAACTGAAGTGGTAAGTTCAATTCTACTTCTAGTTGCTGAGTTAATGGTCAATTCTAAATCTGATAGCTAAGTTAAGTTCAGTATGCACTCATGCCTCTAATTTGAGGCCCCCTCCTCTCTCCACTCTTATATAAGCAAGAGGTCGAACCTCTTTTCAATGCACAATGTTATGCAGCGAATAGGTGAGGAAGTTGAGCGGTATATCAGCCATAGAGAAGGCGCATAACAGAGTGGTATATCAGCCATAGAGAAGACGCATAACAGAGTGGTGTATCAGTAAATAAGAGGCTGCAATATCAGTCATTAAGAGGCAGCAATAACAGCCAATAAGAGGCTGCAATATCAGTCATTAAGAGGCAGCAATAACAGTCAATAAGAGGCTACAATATCAGTCAATAAAGAGGCAGTGTAACAGTCCAAAAGAGGCAACATATATCAGCAAAGGTACATCTTCAGTGCTGGTCTGTAACAGGTGATTATAAATCAGCAAGGTCTCTTAGTTACACAGTCAGGTCAGAGTCAACTTGGCAAGCTCTTTAAGAGAAAAATTTCATGGTGAAAAATTTGTAAGTGGTCATACATTATTAATGCAATAAGAGGATATTGTTTGTTGGGGTTTTTCTCCCTGTATAGGGTTTCCCCAGGGTACATGTGTTGTGATCTTGCATGCCGGTAATTTCTTATGATTAATGTTGTTCTAATTTATGAATGATGTCAAGCTAAGTTCTAAGTACAATCAGAATTTTAAAGAAGTACTTACAGTATTAAATCAAGCTCAAAACTTAACAAACTCTCCTATAGGATCCGAAAGTCTCTTGCATTCTTTCATAAAATCTATGATAACATGACATCTTCATGGCTTTAAAATTGTTTTAGCATTTAGGTTTAGGGTTACAAACTTATAGTAATGTTTTTCTATTCTTTTAATGTTTTTCACTTTTCCATTGATATTGTTTATCTAACATGGCCTATGTTTCTCAAGAAACGCCAATGGTTTCATAAATAACTGAGCAGGTTTCACAAGTAACAAAGGGGGTTTCTCAAGAAATGGGTTACTTATCAAGAAACGGAAAAACGGGCACTACGGTACAAGTTTCTTACAAGTAATGAATTTCTCCCAAACATGGTACCCCAACATTAGGTTAGAGGTAACATGAAGACTATTCTTCATTACTGAAATCAGCCAACAATTCAAGGTGTGTGTATGTGCCTCTTAACAAAATTATCACTAGCATCATCCAATAGAGTTTACATGATCATATGCAAAAAAAATTGAAATGACATTGATACAGGCCAATGTATAGAGTCAGTTTCCTTCAACTCCAAAAGAATTTTAAAGAATTACATAGATCGATGGGACATGACTTATAGTTCCAAGTCACCTAAAAAAAACAAAGAATCTAGCTACTAACTCTATTTCTAAACTGAAAATTTTGAAAATAATGTATAAGTGTTACAAACTTTGCATGAGATATACTATTTGACAAGTGATCAATAGCCCTGGGATGCAATCTCTAATGACCCTTGTCCAGATTTAGATTTTGAATGTCAAGGATATCAAAGGTTGCCTATATGTCCCATTCTTCGCTAGAGTTGGGTATTTATACTTGGAGATTGGTAACTGATTCATTAATTCAGTTACACATCACATTAGCTGTAACAGTCTATGCCTATAATTGTCACGATAGTTTCCAACTGTTGATCATAGGCATCATCGATATTGGGTCAACATCCACTTTCTACTTCTTTGTTGGATTGAATGTCAATTTAGGAATGGAGCCAACTTGCAAATATAGATGTTATTTTTGAAGTGAGATACGAATCACTTGGCATCCTCCAAGAATATACAAAGTTACTTATAAGTTCTAAGTATTGCTAAAGCACAAGATTGATATTAGCCATCGTATGTTTGGCAAATATAGGGCCTCTAAAAGTGACAAGAATTCCCATAAGAGGTATGGTGGCGAGTCCATAGTAGCAAGATTCTGCCATATTGATCTTTGCTATACGAGAATTCGACAATACTATGACATTCAACAATTTTTTTGTATAGTATGGATACGGTATGATCAACCCAATTTTTACTATCTTTGATACCCATTGACCTACAAGCCCCAAAACAAACAACCCAAAAACTTCAAAATATTAAAAAAAACACTAAAAAAACCTATAAATATAAACCACATTGCAAATTTCAAGGAATAAATTATTTTTTGTGGTTAACTATTCATTCCTAAGGGTGATATAAAATATGGAACAAAATGCATATTTTCCCATTGATGAGATGTATACTTCCATATTGGAGACATACTGGATATTTTCATTACATATTTTTTCTACCCTGAATCGTATTCAAGTATGTATTCGTATTCAAATATTGATACTATGCACATGGTCCAAAGTTGATCATTATATAAATTTTCATCTATGTTGGTACTTTTTGAGAGGAAAAATTGGAAGAATGGGCTTGCAGGGCCCATTTTAGGGGCAAGTCCAAGTTTGGTGATTTGGGGTCTAGAAACTCCTAGAGCTAGTTTTAGGCATCAAACAACACTTTTTGGGGTCTAAACTTTGTGAGCTTAGATCCCACCCAATCAACATTGTTCTACACCGTAATCTTTCAAGTTTCAACAGTGGAAAATTCACCTCAATAGGAGTTCATATGCGGAAGTTATACCTCCCACAAGTTGACCTACCCCGTTGACCACCATGGTACTGAGTGGATGCCATGTCAACCCCCATTTCCCACACATGTGGGACTAATCATATGTGGGATTTCAACAATATTCTAGAGTGTCCAAAACCTCAACACTAATTGAGAGTTGAGGCATTCAAAAACCCTAACCCTAACACTAGATGGCTATCGAGCTATGTTAAATATTGGGCTACTAGGAAGAGAATGGGTTCCATTCTTTTGGTATTGTTATTTTTCCATAGTTAAGAATAGCATCTAGGAGTGGGATATTGAAGCATAATGGAGGAGGTAGAAGATTCTATAGCATCCATTTAGGTCACAGTGTCCATGGCAACCCCATAGCGAGTGCCCCTTTATTTGTACTTGCATTTCATAACTAAGAAAATAGAGCTAAGCATAGGCCTCACCTTCTAGCTGGGTTTTCTCCCATATTGAGTTTCCCAAGTCACATATTGAGTTCATTTGTGTAGATGGTGTGCTCATTTTCTTGTTTCTTTCATTTTGGTTTTAGTTATTTCCATAACTTTGAGCACTACACAAATAATAACAAATTTGAGATCTAAGGTAATAAACTGCATAATAAAATATTTAAAAATATTGTAAGATTTGTTGTGAAAAACTCTTCTAGTGGAATATCCACGGCAGTTTACAGATCATATTGGTGTCAGAGCATTTTTCTTTGGGGTCTTTTGTGGGAAGTTACAAGATCCATGAATTGGCTTAAGAAGGAAGTCTCAAAACCCTAACCATGGAAAATGATTCCAGTCATAACATCCCTTAGGATGAGGCAGAGGAAAGGTTTTTGAAGCTAGAAGAACAGTCGATGATATCTCTCACAACATGTCCCTCCTCACGGCGGCTCTAGCGAACAAATTTGGACCTTTTGAGGAGGTTGATAGATCTAACTCAAAATTTGTATTGAACATGAAATTGAGAGATAATGAAGACCCAAAAAAGAGCCAAAGAAATAGCAACCAAGTTCCAATGTCATCACTTCCTCACAATCTTTGTTTAAAATGAAAGCAAAAGTGGACATCAAACCCTACCAAGGTGAGATTGATGATATTAAGTTTAATCATTGGTTGCAACATTTAGAAGTTTATTTTAGTGTCCATAACATAGAAGAAGAGAAAAATATTTCATTTTCCCAACTGAAACTGGAGGGACATGCCCTAACTTGGTAGACAAGCCACACGAAGACACTTAGGATGGAGGGTGATCCACCAGTAACTAAGTGGGAAATGTTTAAAACTCTCATAAAGTCCCAGATCTACCCTACTGGGTATGTAGAGGACTATTGGATCTATTATCATCACTTCAAGCAAGGGTAGACTGTTCAAGAGTACACTATCGAGTTCAAAAAAATGGCGATTATGTTGGGTATATCTCCCAAGAACCCAAACGTTCTTCTCAAGTATCTGGGGGGTCTACACAGTCATTTACAGAAGCAAGTGATGCTCTTTAAACCTAGGAAAATTGATGAGGCCTGCGTGCAAGAACATTACCTAGAGAGGATAAGCAATAAGAAAGGACAACCAAGCGGTTTAAAACAAAAAGACCACCAAGATGCTTCCAAGGAGGGGAAGAAGAAGTGGAAAGGAAAGGACAAGAAGACAACATCCACTACACATCAATGCAAGGATCTAAACAACCACTGCAACCATTATTATATCAATGGTCACATTCAAGATAAGTATCGGAAGCTACATCCGAAGCTAAATTGACCGAATTTAGGAGCGGAACGAACTGATTAACAGACTGAATACAATAAACAAAGAGATATGAAGAATAACACATATATCCAGTGAACAATATCTTCTATTGAATAATGAAATAGGATGAAACTATAAAAATACAGAATTGAAACACTTATTCGAATGGTGGTAGCTATCTCTGAGAAGAGATGTGGTTGCTACGCACATCCGTTTGAGCAGAATCAATTACAATGAGTCTCTAGAGGCCTTTTTGACATTACTCATGAATTCCAAAACCTAGACATCCAAAAACCTAACCCTAGGAGGTGAAACGTCAAAAGTCATGTGGGCCCCTATGGGTAAGTTGGTACCTCAACTTCCTAGGGTCGTAACTTTTTCATACAACCTCCGTTTTAGGCACGTGATCACCCGTTGGAAAGGTATGTCAGAGAAATACACATTCCGTCGTCAAACTCTGATTCTGTCTACAGTTTGACTGTGGTGAGCCAAAAAAAACATTGTTTAGGCCTCCAAAACGGACCTGGAAGTACAGCAAGATGTGCTGACATGCAAACATACAAAATAAGCTAGTTGGATTAGGTGAGAGGCCACCAATATCCACCTGGAAGATGTGTAGGGCTTCAGACAGCCCCAGAAGTGCAGAACACACAATTACAAAGAAGTACAAAAGAACGTATTGAACTAAAAACGGACAAGAGGAGCCAGTTGGAATAGGTGGGTGGCCACCAATAGCTAACTGGATCATAAATACAAAGAACCATAAGAAGGATGCCAAGAAGAATAACCTACTAGCCATGGATTCAAGCAACCTACTAAAGAGCAACTTAGATGTGGATGAAAAGATTGCATGCACTACAGTGCAAAATGAGGTTAACCTGAGTAGACTTTTACCCATGATGCATACAAAGAGGTATACATGGAAGATGAGGACTTTAAAGAGGTGTTTCAACAACTACAGGGACAAATTTGTGTAAAAGAAGGTGACGATAAGGCTGACTATCATCTCCAGAGCATGTTTCTCTACAAGCTTTGTGTTCCTAAAGATGAAAAATTGCAGTGTATCACAGAGGCCCACACCTCCATGGTTGCAAGACATTTTGGTGCTAGGAAGATAGTTGCCAAGTTACAGAGGTATGTGTATTGGTCCAGAATGCAAGAAGATGTAGCTCAGTTTATTAGAGGATGCATACTTTGTCGTACCAACAAGCCTAGTGACAAAAAGGAAGGTTTATACTATCTCTTACTTGTACCCACTAGATCCTGGAATAACATCTCCATGGATTTTGTGTGTGCTTTGCCAACAACTAGGAGGGACATGACTTTGTTTGTGTTAGTTGACAAGTTCAGCAATATTACATTCTTATGCCTTGTAAAAAAAAAAATTAAAAGGACAATAAACAACAAACATGTTCTTTGAAAAGGTCTAGGTGCTCTTTGGGATACCAAGAAGCATCATCTCTGATGGGGGTACTAGATTTCTTAGTGCCTTTTGGACTACACTTTGGGAGAAGATGGAAACCAAATTGAAGAGATCCACACATTTCCATCCATCGATAGATGGGCAGAAAAAAGTAGTCAACAAGACATCGGTTCATCTTTTGAGGGGTTGCAATCAAAAGCATCCAAACACTTGGGATGAAAATTTGATTTATATTCAACACTCTTATAATAGAGTAGTCCACACTTCTACCAATAAGTCCCCTTTTGAAACTTGTTTTCGGCATCTTCTGCCATCGCCCTTGGATGTTGTATATGGACAACAAGAAGGAGTGATGGAAGACGTCATGGGAGATGCACTAAAACAGAAAAATTTGTTGAAAAGATTAGGAAAATCTGTTTGCAAGTACAATAGACATTGAAGAAGTCACAGGAAAAATTACAAGGCCCAGCATGATCAACACAGAATTGAGAAAACAATTCAAGGTGGGAGACAAAGTTTGGTTTCTTATGAACAAAGAAAGGCTACAAGGTAATAAGATCAAGGCTCTGTAGTATGGTCGTTTTGAAGTATTGGAGAAGGTGGATGATAATGCCTACATTCTCATTCTACCCCCATATATGTGCATTTACTCGATAGTGAGTTGGAAAATCCGAAACTCCATGAGCCTTCCATGTTGGATCAGGAAAGTGAGGAGAAGGTCATACCTACCATAGAGGACTTAGCACCAAAAGCTCAAGAAAAGTTAGCAAAAGATACAGTTTTGCAGAAGAAGTCAAGAACTACCAAACGGGGGTAGCATGAACTTTGGAAGATGGAGTTGAAAGTGCAACTTCCAGGCAATGCCAAATGGTACTCCAGGGAGAAGGTAGAGGAAAAATTTTGTCACCTCATTCAGTAAAATATTTTGGTGACCAAAATCCTCCATAAATTGGGAGGTATGACTAGAATGGATCATTATTTAATTTCCCATTCATATTGATACTTTATGGGAGGAAAACTTGGAAGAATTGGTACTTTCTCATCTATGTTGGTACTTCAAAATCCAATTTGAGGCATCAAACAACACTTTTTGGGGTCAAAACTTTGCAAGCTTAGCTCCCACCCCCTCGACATTGTTGTCTACACCGTAATATTTCCAATGGTGAAAAAATCACCTCAATTGGAGTTTGTATGCAAAAATTATGCCTCCCACAAGTTGACCTACCCTGTTGGCCACCATGGTACCTAGTGGATGCCACTTCAGCCCCCATTACTCACACGTGTGGGGCTAGTCACATGTGGACTTTCAATAAGATTCTAGAGGATCCAAAATCCTGAAATTTATCAAGGGTCAAGGCATTCAAAAACCCCAACGCTGACCCTAGACAACTATCAAGTTATGTTAAATACTGAGTTGCTAGGAAGAGAAGGGCTTCCATTCTTTAGGTATTGTTATTGTTCCATAGTTGAGCATAACATCTAGGAGTGGGATATTGAAGCATAATAGAGGAGGTAGAAGATTTTGTATCAGCCATTCAAGCCATAGTGACCATGGCAACTCCATACTACATAGTGAGTGCCCCTTTCTTTGTATTTGCATTTCATAACTAAGAAAAAGAGAGCAAAGCATAGGCCTCACCTTCTAGCTAGTTTTTCTCCCATATTGGGTTTTGCAAGTCACATCTTGTGTTTATTTGCGTGGATGGTGTGTTCATTTTCTTGTTTCTTTCTTTCGGTTTCAGACATTTCCATAATTTTGAGCACTATGATAGTAACAACACATCTGAGATCTAAGGTAATAAACTGCATAATACAATATTTTAAAATATTGTAAGATTTGTTGTGACGAACTGTTCCAGGGGAATATCCATTGCAGTTTACAGATCAGGGCAAGTCTTGTTTACATTATCACTCATAAGGGCAGGGGGCTACCTCAAGTTTATGGACCATATGGATCCACATGACTCCTACATTCGATTCAAGTTGTGCAATATTTGTATCTAGAGATTGTGTTGACTCCTCTGGTTAGGAAGGTTGGTAGCGTATAGAGAGAGTACCATCTATTTAATGGATACAGCTTGTTATGAAGATTGTTACATAGATGGTTAGTTCAGGTTGAGGAGTGGATTGGCAACAACAAATTTATTTCCCTTGGTGAAGGCCATGGCTGTGGAAGATTGTATGGAGACCAGGTGTTTCAACATTCATATTCTTGGATTGTTATTAACTTACTTGGTAGAGTCAAATAATTATGTTGTGAGAGACATCTTGTTGATTGATTGATCTGCTCAAAATCAAGAACAATATCCATGGAGTCTTGGGTCTGTAGAGTGCAGATGACAGAGATTTACATTGCATTAGGGAGACATCTTCTTCACACGGCCAACTTCAAGGTCATGAATTCCAGAGCAGTGAGCAAAAGTGTGGTGATGCAGATCCTCTTAGCCACAGTGCTTGTTAGACATAGAATGCTTTAGCTGTTACCATCAAGGGCAAACCCACATAAAGGCCTTTGGCTTATTGTGGCTATCAGTCTAACTTAGTGCCTTTATTATGTACTCTATTGAGATCTAATATTCATGCCTTGGATTAGATAGTTATAGAGGAGGCCCACCGAGCAGTTCTAATGTTGACTAAAGTAGTTAATATTTCTGTACAATGTTTTCCCTGCTTAATGAATTTCAGTTCACCAGAAATCTCTTCTAGAGACCATCTTTCAGATCATTTCATTTTTCCATTGAATTTGATACCAAGGTTACACATGTACTGGTTGAAGCAAATGCACACAACTTTCCCTTTGCTCTTCCCTGCCATTGGCTATAGGACTCTTCATGATTCAAGAGAGGTCAGCTTAGCCATGTTTGTACTTTAGTTTGTGAAACTTTCTATTGACTACTTGTTGCCTACTAGCTTCACCTTTGATTCTGCCATTGGCTATAGGACTCTTCATGATCCAAAGGAGATCAGCATAGCCATGTTTGTACTTTAGATTGTGCAACTGTCTATTGACTACGTGTTGCCTACTAGCTTTAACTTTGATTCTCCTACTTTATAAACTGTAGGTGCAGATTAATAATTTCTTTCAGAAAGATATCAACCATGACTGGGTTTAGACCATTTTGATCTCCCCTCCTAAGCCTCTCAGTCCCAAGATGGCATTTGTGCATTTTCTGTGCAGCACTAATAGCATTATCAGACTAGTGCATATTCTAGATCTACATTAGTAAAGCACCCTAAGTTTGGTTTTGAACCAGAATTAAATTGTGAAAAAGATCCCATCAATTTGAGCTCAGATGTTCGGTGGCAATTCCTACAAGAATCAGTGTGTCTTTAGATGGTGCAAAGCCAAGATATCCGTCACCAGAGTTCAGAGATAGTATTTACATATAACCACATAAACCGATATGATTAGTGATCACAATGGTATTGTGAATAATGATCATAGACAGAAAATATAAAAAATATAAGATTGGGAAGTTTCACATAGTGTTGCAGTTATATCAAATAATTTACTGCCAATAGAATCACATTAACATTTTTCAATTCAGTTTCAAAGTATTATCGTGTTCATTTTCAATGCATTCTACATTCAGATTGAGACATTAAGAACTTTTCTCGTGAATATTTTAAAACGGTGACCTATAGATTTTTGCCCCCTGGTGGAAAACGTACAATCAAAAGGGAATGAAAATCAGAGTAAGACAGGACCAGAAAAATAACAGGAAATCAATTCCTTTTACTTAGACTTCTTTCCTTGGAAATATGAGTCTCCTGAACCCACACTAACCCCACTTTATTCTCCTGAATATTTCATATTTTTTTGTTCTTATGGTAACGAATTTAGGACTAAATGAATGAAGAAACTTGAGAGTAGAAGTCCTTCGGAGACTGTCTTGTTAGACCACCGATCTACTATCAAGGGATGACAGGCTGGGTCTGATTTGGACCACACAAGGAAGCAAGATACAATCTGAATCTTCAAGAAATGTATGAGCAGCACTGTGACATAAGGTACTGCACTCCATTGGATACAAGAACCTTCAATACCGAATTCACAAGCACAAATTCATAAACTCCACCAAGGACAATCTACAGATAAGAGAAATCACTGACTAAAATCAATGGTCCAAAAGAAGCATAACATTCATATAGGGATATTTTTTCAGTACAAAGAACCAAAAGGTCAAGGTAGCAACTACCTCAAATATCTAATAAGTGCGTCGGTTGCATCAAAGTTTAAACCTTCGAAGCAGTGGTTGATATGGATAACTAGTTTATTGAATTGAGCATGTTGAATCCTGTTTGGAACTTGGATGTTATGTTTCTGGGTCAGTTGAATCCTCTTTGACTTGAGAGGGTATGAAACTCTTTACCAGATTTGCTTTGCAATTAGGTCAACTGTATTGTCATGGGGAGCAAGCCCAGAAGGTTTTGAACCCGGGTCATCATTGCTGCAAGCAATCCAACTTGCCAATAGACCACAATGTGACGGACTCTTTGAAACTTGAATCTTGCTTCACATATTTAATTTTTCATCCATCAAGCATTCATATTAGCATAGATCCATCTTGATCCTGGATCTATTAAGTGTGGAAAGGGATAAAAAGATTCCAGGTGCAGATATCTCTATGCTTAAAGATAGGGGTTAAGATGGATCTATGCTTGTGTGTATAGAGAGAGAGCATGAAGTAATGGATATCCCCACCACCTGAGTTGTAGACCACCTCACTTCTCTCTGTGGAATTACGAATGCTATAGATGTTTTCTACATAAATTGTCAATTTGATTTTACCAAATAAGACTATATGTAAGACATGCATTCTCATGAGTCTCGGAATATTATTTTCTGCATAAGAAACAGTAAGCAATCAAAGCCTCAAAATCTGCCTAGTGTAAAATTCAAATTAAAATGTTCTGTACAACAGAAGATGGTATATCTGATAGTTTACCCAAAGGTCATTGAAATGAATATGAAAGTTGGATAATGCTTGAGTGAAACTTACTAGTGTCAATGGATAAGATCTCCTCATTCACTGATAATCCATGCTTTGATTTAGTGGCTTCTTCATCTGGCACAACTGCTCCTTCATGAGTACGTATCTGTTTTTCCTTTTCCTCTGCTGCATCAATGCTCTTGCCAGCTGATAGATTTAGAAAACCAGCTTAATCAGGTCAATTGCATTATCATGGGGAGCAAACCTTGCAGGTTTTGAACCTGGGTCATCATTGCTGCAAGCACTCAAACTTGCCAGAAGACCTTGATGGGACAGACTCTTTGAAACTTGAATCCATCAAGCATTTATAGCATAGATCCATCTTGACCCCAGTTTTATTAAGTGTTGAAAGGGATCAAAAAATTCCAGGTGCAGATCTCTCTACACTTAAAGATAGGCATTAAGATGGATCTATTCATGTGTGTGTGTGTGTAGAGAGAGAACACGAAGTAATGGGTATCCCACCACCAAGGCTGTAGAGCACCTTGCTTCTCTCGGTGCCATTATGGATGCTCTGGCTGTTTTCTTTTTTTAGCACAAATTGTCCATTTGATTCTACCAAACAAAACTATATGTAAGAAAGGAACTCTCATGAGTCTTGAAATATTATTTTCTGCATAACAAACAGTATGCAATAAAAGCCTCAAAATCTGCCTAGTGCAAAGTTCAAATCAAAATTTGTGTATAACAGAAATGTCATAGATCTAAATGTTTACCCAAAGCTCATTGAATGAATATGAAAGTTGGATGATGCTCAAGAACAACTTACTCGTGTCAATGGACAAGAGCTCCTCATTCATTGATGATCCATGTTTTGATTTGGTGGCTTCTTCATCTGGCATAGCTGTTATTTCATGAGTACCTCTCCGTTTTTCCTTTTCCTCTGCTGTATCAATGTTCTTGCCAGCTGACACATCTAGAACACCAGCTTAATTAGGTCAACTGTAATGTCACCGAGAGCAAACCCGGCAGGTTTTGAACCTGGATCATCATTGCTGCAAGTACTCCAACTTGCCACTAGACTACAATAGGACTTTGAAACTTGAATCTTGCTTCAGATATCTAAAAATTTTCATTCATTAATCATTTATATTAGCATAGATCCATCTTGACCTAGGATCTATTAAGTGTCAAAAGGGATCAAAAAATTCGGGATCAAAAAATTCCAGGTGCATATCTCTCTGCACTTAAAGATAGGGGTTAAGATGGATCTACGCTTGTTTGTGTAGAAAGAAAGCACGAAGCAGGCTGGAGGACGAAGTAATAAATATCTCCCCACCCAGGCTGTACAGCAACTCACTTCTCTCGGTGCAATTATGGAAGTTCTGGTTATTTTTTGTTTTAACATAAATTTTCCATTTGATTCTACCAAAAACAACTATATGTAAGACATGCATTCTCATAAATCCTAAAATATCATTTTCTGCATAAGAAACAGTATGTAATCAAAGCCTCAAAATCTGCCTAGTTCAAAGTTCAAATTGAAATGTTCTGTACAATGGAGATGATGGTAGATCTGATCGTTTATCCAAAGCTCATTGAAATAAATATGAAAGTTGGATGATGCTCGAGAACAACTTACTAGTGTCAATGTCAATGGATAAGAGCTCATCAAGCACTGATGATCCATGTTTTGATTCGGTGGCTTCTTCCTCTGGCGCAGATGCTCTTTCATGAGCACTTCTCTGCTTTTCCTTTTCCTCTGCTGTAGCAATGGTCTTGCCAGCTGACACATCTAGAACACCAACGTCACGTGTTGATTTTTGTGGATTCTCCTCAGATTTCAAGGCTTGAACATGCTGATCAACTACTACAGAAGCCAAAGTATCCTTATGTATCATTGTTTCTTCCTTCGACCCCGAGCCCAAATCATCTTTAGGACCTTCTATTGAAGGCGTTGATTTGGGCATATCCTCGACCTTGGAACCAACAGAACCAGCGCTAGACTCTTGAGAAGTCTGATTATCAACAGTATCTTGCTCTGTCTCACCAAAGACAGAATCAGCTTCAATATATCTAGTCAAGTGTTTAACAATATATATGCAATATATATAAATAAGTATCAAGCACTAACTGAAACATCTAAAGCACAAAAAACAAACGGTACCTGCATCAGCTAACACATTTCTGTTAGGCATCTCATTCCCCATCTCGGCAAGCCCGATATCTGATTCACCACTGTACTACCAGGTGCTGTACAGTTGTAGCAGATTGGGCTACAGATTCTGGGTCTGTTGGAGATATGGAGTTCTATTCACAACAATCAAAATTGTAAGAGAAACTGCATACAATGACCTATTGCTATCAATTTTGCTGTCATGGGTCATCACTAAAAAGTCCCTCCATGTTTTCTAATGCACAAGCTGGGCCATGTGTAGCTGGAAATCTGTTGCAGAAGTGGAAGGATCAATAGGATGTGACACAGATGGGTCCAGCATACCATGAATTCTCTTTCAAAATTCACAAACTATAAGCACGGGAAATAGTAGGACAACGCCGATATACTTGACTCTGTCAATATACATGCATACTGACAGAGCTTGAGGCTGGCTAATATTAATAATAATAAATCAACTGTATGATACACAGATGTTCTGGAAACCATACATTGGAGTTATGATTGCACAAACACTGTTGTAAGTGCTGTTGTATTGAGGAGCAGAAACCAAGATGAAGCAATTCATATTTTAAAATAAAATTAAGCAACAACCAGTCATGAGCATGTCATTCGAAGCAATGTAAATGTTTTGTAAGGTGGCACATTCTATTGATAGCGCAGAAAAATATCTACCATTATGAGCATTTGGCTTTCTGAATGAAACATTATTCAAATATTTTTGAGTAGTCAGGAAAGGAAGTTTGTAAACGCTGACAGCATAATACAGTTTTAACTTTTGACAGGGGTTGGAGAAAACTTTAGAGCTTTTTTTGACACATATAAAGAGGAGGATGAAAGATCAAAATCTAAAGTGTTTTGGAGGGTAACGGAACTGTTGATTTAGTGTCCCTTTGAACTTATAAACATAGGGAATTGAGCCTGTGGGTCCTTATTTGAGGCCCATAATCCACTTATTTCACATATGCTCATCATTATAAAGATTTAGATTTCGTTCTTCTCTGATATTGCTGTGAGCTGTTTCTCTTTTCAATGACTGTACAGCTATCAACTTTTTTTCAGTTATATTATATACATCAATAGGCGTCCACTCATATTTTTATCTTCAACGGCCTTCGATTCTTGCTTGTTGAAAAAGGAAACCTTGATTTACTGTTAATGCATCATCTACACAATGTGTATACGTCCCATTCATACTTATACTACTACAACAACAAAAAAATATAAATATATACAGACGATTATACTATATTGTATATATATCCAACCAACCAGTATCATCTGAGCAATATCTAATTAAATATGTGCATGCATCTGTGATAATACATATGATTAAAACCCTAATAGGAAGCATATGGTTATGCATATTCTAATGATGCAGAATTCTCTAATTGATTATAATTTTGTGGAATGCTTACATGTGAAGATATAGATTTACTTTCAAAATCCATGATAACTAGATATCAATTAAAGAATGTGTACGTCATTAAGGTTATGAGTTATGAAATCACTCGTGGCACTTAATTACATCCGTCCATTATGTTAAAGTAAAAAAATAAAAATAAAATCTTAGATTCTCAAGACATAAGAATTTTATAATTTTGAAAAAATGGTATTTAAATATAGTGTTTTATAATTTTAGAAAAATAGTTATTTAAAGTGAGAAAATAAAAAAAATTATTCAAATTCTCAATACTTATAATTTTGAAAAAATGGTATTTATAATTTTATAATTTTGAAAAAATGATATTTAAATATAGTATTTTATAATTTTAGAAAAATGGTGTTTAATGTTGTTTAATTCAAAATATATAGTTTCAGTGGACTTAATGGTTAAGAACATGTGTTTCCTCTTAAAAGGTCACAATCAAATCCAGAGGGAGTAGGACTTTACAAGTCAAATCGTTGGACGGAGGGGAGTCCCTGTCCCACAAACAAGAGGGTCTCATACACCAATTTGTTGTAGTAAATTGATTATTATTATTATTATTATTATTAAAAAGTTTAATTTAATTTTTTTTTGTTTATTTGACAATTTTTTAATATATTTTTTTTAATTAAAATATAAAATTTATATTATTATTTTTATTTTATTTTTAATTTTATAATAAGAAGATGTTAAATTAAATGTTTAAAATAAAGTATAATGTGAAAAAATTGTTAATAAAATTAATTGGGTTAGTGAAAACAGAGTGTTTTATTGTTTTTATTAAAATGTAAGTTTTTTAATGACTTGTTTTCTCTTAGTTACTTACTTGCTTACATGTTTATACACAAAGTATATGTGATTTTTGCAAAACAAATATCTTAATTTGTAAGATTAATTGGGTTAGTGAAAATAGAGTGTTTTATTGTTTTTTATTAAAATGTAAGTTTTTTAATGACTTGTTTTATCTTAGTTACTTGCTTAGGTGTTTATACATGTAAAGTATATTTGACTTTTGCAAAACAAATATCTTCACTTGTAAATGTTTAAGCAAAATTCTAATTTGAGTGTTATAAGTTTGTGCATTCCTTGTAAATACTCTCAAATTGGAAATATAATACCTTTTTAACACACTATGATAAGAGGTTCAACTAAAAATTAGTAAAGGATTCAATAGATATTATGGATGCAAACAATGATGTTTTGAGTTAAATGATAACTTTGATTTTTTTAGGTGGGAGAGTTCATGTGAAAGTTATAACACGGTTAAGGGTTGTAAGGTTTAGTTACAATGAGTTAAGAGATACTACAATGATGTAGAGAAAAGGTACAAGGTAAAGTTGTAATGTGGATTGACATTGGAACTCCAAGGTTGCAAGGCATACTATTGGGGATAAGTACAATCTTGCAACTTTATATTGTTATATGATTGTGTTGAGAGGTGCTTTCTATAGCATTGTATGAGGGAGATGTGTAATTCCTTCGATGTTCAACATGGAGCTACACAGGGTACTTTTAAAAAATATAAAATATAAGTAAACCAACATAAATCACCTTAACTATGTGATCCAAGTGGATATTGATGGCCACCCACCTATTCCAATTGGCTCATATTGACAGTTTTTAGTTCGGCACGTTCTTTTGTAATTCTTTGTAATTGTGGGTTCTACACTTATGGGGTTGTATGAAGCCCTACACAGCTTCCAAGTGGAGATTGGTGGTCGCCCGCCTAATCCAACTAGCTTATTTTGGATGTTTTCATGTCAACACATCTTTTTGTACTTCTAGGGTCGTTTTGGGGCCCTAAACAATGTTTTTTTGGATTTCCATAGTCAAATTGTAGACGAAGTCAAAGTTTGATGGCATAATGTGTAGTTCTCGAAAAGGCCTTTCCAACGGGCTATCACGCGCCTAAAACGAAGGTTGTATGAAAAAGTTACGACCCCGAGAAGTTGAGGTACCAACTTACCCATCGGGGCCCTGCTATAGCGGGAAAACCCCTCTACGGACTACACCAAGGTTCTAAAGTGCAGGCAGAGCTAATCGTCTAAAGTCTCCTACTTTTTAACAACTATCTCGTCATTACCCCACAATCATACATAAAAGACAAAGTATAGGGATTCGGTAGGCATACCTTAAACTCTGCATCCAGTGTTGATCCCTTTGCGCTTAGTTGTTTCTCGACTGCAGATCTCCTCCCAAGGCCAACCTGCATTCACCAAAAGATAAACAAGAAACTACAAGCATGCATTCTATATAAGGATTAGTGGGTTATACATCATAACAAAAAATGTAAACAAATCATAAAGATTTAAGACATCATTTGGCGGGACGAAAAAATTATTTCTTTATATTAATCTCACAAAAGTCGTTTACAATATGAGACCGACAACTGCTCCTCGAACTCGGTCCTAGGATCCTCTTCACCATGCACCAACTGCTTCCATGTCTTCTTCTCCTCTTCAATTCTCTCTAGGGGAATGGTAAAGGCTTGCAATGGAGGAAAAAAGGAATTTTGGCTCAAACTCACAATGTGGTTGCAAAATATTGGGGCAAAGGGGGAATACTAAAATGGGCAGAGTTTCTATGTTCTCGTGCCTCTCTTTGGAATGGGACCCCAACACCTTCTTTTATAGGCCAAAAGAAATAGTAACGGTTGGGGTGACTAGCTATGGGCGGTCAAATGGTTAGGTAACGGCCCGAAAACCCGTATCGCTTTGCAATTTTTATTTTTCACACTTTTTTGTGAGTGTACGCGGGTTGTAGTGGTGCAGCAAGCCTATGTACACGGGCAGTAGTGGTGCATGGCACATACACCTTCAAAACAATGGTTTTTTAGAAGAGTTGTTCAGTGATGGCTTGGCAAAGATAGCAAGTAAGATGGCCTAATGCTAGGTATGCATGCCTGGTGCAATTTAGGGTTATAATAGATGCCCCCTAATGTGTGAGGTCAGAAGAGCATCTGATGGCCGAAATACATTACAAATATTCCGCAACATAAGAAGCGAGTGAGCCCAGAGACTAAAGTTCAGGAGGTGCCATCTGCAAAATAACAATTTGTCTCACCAAGGAGGGCATACCCATGCTCGGGATGAGATAAAATCATGGTTTCCAATCAAATACACTGTAGATCCATGTCATATAACTATATAAAGTGTAGCCGCAAGCAGTACATAGAAGATCTACATCTCAAAATCAAAAGATATACATGTATAGTATCCATCTTCAAGAAGCCAATGACGCATGATGGCTAGAGATGAGGTCTTCAAAGCTCGAGCAACAACTTCAAAATCTTCAAAACTCAGGTAGGAGTGCAATATCAGTGTGCGACTTCGCTACCCAGAGGACTTTGATGGCTCGTTGGGAATAGACAAGAGGATCTCGGAGATCAGGCAGAGAACTTCATTGATTTTGAGCAAGGACTTGATTTGACTTTCGAGGTGGTCGGGCATGAGGACAAGAGACAAACTACAGAAGGGCGGACTCAAGTTTAGTAAAACTTCCCTTGGATGAAAGCACGAAAAAAGATGAGACTCGGGTAGCATGGCATTGACATAAGTTCATGATGCAAGAGGCAATGTGAACTCTCCATATGTTTGGAAGGATAACCAAATGGAGGAGGACCCAACTCTATGTAGCGAGAACAACTTCCTAAGGTCCTATTGAATCCTAGAGCTTGATGAACAAATAGAAGGATGTGTTTTGTCCAAGGGCGACTCATTGTGTTGTCAACAAAAAGAAAATACTTTTCCCTTCCTCTTTTTGGGGTATATTTTATTTTTTTGTCTTTTTCAATAATTTTGGGAAGCTTGAAAAAGAATAAAAGAATGTTATGTTACAAAGGAGGAACGAGTGTCGCAGACATACTAGTTCCAAGCGCAAGGAACACATTGATGCTTAGAGCAAGGGGACATATGCAGGAAAAGGACACTCGGGAAAAAACCTCCATGGGTCAAGGTGTCAATACACAGAGGCAAAGTGCTATAAGGATTGCGTATAAGGCATGCTTCAAATGGTTCAGTTGAGAGAAACATGGAGCTAGAATTAGGCCAAAAATGCAGGAATGCATATGCGATTGATAAGACACAATGATAACGTCCTTTGATGTAATTTTAACGAGCCCAGAGAAGGTAAGATCGTCGGTTTTTCATTTTTAGAGAGTCTAAAAAAGTGTAAAATGAGACTCCACTGGGGTACCTTTTTCGAAAGTAGTCTAGTCGGTTTGAAAAAGGGGTAAACTAGCACCGAACATATGTCTATTCAAAACCATTTTAATGAGTGTGACAAAGACAAGATCACTCGGCCATCTTTTCATATTTAAGGAGTCTGAAAAGGGCTTAACTATGGACTTCGTAAGGGATGTTCTTTTGGACCAATTTTAACGAGTGTGAAGAAACAAGGTCACTCGACCATCTTTTCAATTTTAGGGAGTCTGAAAAGAGCTTAACTATGGACTCTGTGGGGGTTCCTTTTTCGTAAATTTAGTCCCTCAAGCCCGAAAAAGGGTTAAATTTATACCTGAGAATACTCTTCTAGAGAACCGAGGCTCCTAGAGTATACATTTGTTCATACATTTGACCATCTGGACCGAAAAAGGGGTAAACTACCACCGGACAGACGTGCCTTCGACTTTTAGTTTGGCGAGGGTGAAGGGCAACAAGATTGCTCGACAATCTTTTCATGTTTAGAGGGTTTGAAAAGGGCTTAAAAGAAGACCCGTTGTTTTGGGAGTCCCGAGGGTGAGGTCAAAAGTGATAGTGAATCATGCAAGTGAGGCTCAAACTCGTAATCAGGAAAAACTAAAAAGGACTCCCGAGCTTATAATGATTAGTGATGGCATGGACACCAAAAATGAAACCAGGATCTACGTAGGGCATCCATGTGAAGGTAGGCTCTACCACTAAATTACGACACTTCTAGAGAAGGAGTGAGGGTTCCGTGTCGCAATTCGGTAGGATCAATCCTATGGCAAAGTGAAAAAGACAACGAGATGCAGAAAGTGGAGGTGGAATCCTGACCTAGATGCAAAAAGTTGAAAAACCAACTTTTTACCAAAAGACCTTTAAAAATGGCCCAACTCTCAAAAAGTTTCCCAATACCCAAAGTAACACGTATCGTAACATCCCCCAAGAAACTCAAGAACCATACTAAACGATTTTCAAGCTAGAAAAAATGACAGAAGGGTCCAAAAAATGATGAAAAGGAGCCAAAAAGTCTATAAATAGAAGCTGGCAACTCATTATCACCATTGTAAATTGAGAATTGACAAAAAATTCAAAAACACCCCTTTGCCAAAAGAGTTGATTCTGGGAGCTTTAGTGGACGAAACAAACTTTCGCTTGGACCAAGTAAGTACAAACTAGCCCCTCCTGCATTTTTATTCTTCCTTTTTGCATTTCTTTTTGTTTTTTGGGGGGGCACTGACCTTTAAAGAGGTCATCCCTTTGTGTATGTGGGTTGTTCAAGCACAACCCGCATGCGCACATGGGCAGAAAATAATTTGCCTGCGTACACACGCGATTGTCGCCAAGACAGCCTGCATACACCCTCCAATAAGTGGAAAAATAAAAAGCAAGAGTTAACTCCCCATGAATTTGTCATTTTGTAGGATGTATGTTCATTAGAGAGAGAGGGAGCATGAGGACATTGATTTTTTGGTCTCAGAAGACCCTGCTGCTGTCGTTGTTTTATCACAATGTGGGTTGTTAAAATTCTTCTAGTGTTCGTTCATGAGGGCACAACCCAGGTTATTGAATGCTTTGATAGACTACTTACATCCTAACGCTGAGGCATTTATGCTTGAGGGGCAGTCGTTGACTCCAACGACTAAAGACATTTACTTCCTGACTGGTCTCTCAAGGAGAGGTGATCCAGTCAACTTGCGTACTTTTCCGCCCGGGCCTCACAACATTGAGGAGTTGATTGGACTCCATTGTGAGGTGGGTACTAAGAAAGTAGGTTCTCAGGTGCCTATACACAAGATCAACAACCTATCACTAAAAGTGATGGTTCTACTCATTGGGCGGATCACTAGATCCGCGGCTTTACATCAGGCCTCCCGAGCGCACAGGCATTGTGCAGTGCAGTGCTTAAATGTAAGGATTTTTGACTGCAGTACAACCATGTTGGATTGCATGAAGAGACAGCTAACAGAGTGTCGGATACAGGAACACCGAAACTTTGGGTTCGGGACTGTTTTATGTTCCTTTTTCTTCAAGAGGGTACCCAGTCTCAGTCCTCAAGATACGATACGAGGGCATGTGGCCTCTCTCCCAGCATTATGCAGATGGGCAGCGATGTTGCCACGACAAGGGGGAGGGAGGACCATCGAGACCTTCGATAATAAATTTTTTTACTGGTGGTCTCGACAGATTCTGGCGATAGAGGATTACCCCTATGCTAGGATCGACTTCTCTAGGGATTCTGATATGCCTGTACCTCATGGAGTAGAACGAGGAGAGCTAGGTATGTTTGTTTTTCAAATTTATTTAATTTTTATTTCTTTTTATATATATATCATTTTTATGTGTACCAGAGTATCTGACAACTGTGTATCTGTTATGTACAGATGTGGGACCAGTGCGTCCAACAAACTTCTCAAGGACTAGGCGGCGTCCTCGACCAGAGGCAGGACCAACCGTAGCCACTGGACCACCAGCAACAGTAGGGGGGCTCTAGCCAGAGAGGCTGAGAGAGTATTGAGACGGGTGGAGTGGAACCTCACCGCGCTCACTCGCGCAGTCCCTATGGCAAAGATTGAGGATCTGTCGCCATTGATGCAACCTCGCGTAGCTAGGGTGCCACGGACCTGGGTCCAGCTCTTTCGACATTTGGAAAATGTCATAGTTCACTATGGTAGGGCCAATAGGCCCCTCCCTTAGCTAGGCTAGACTACTCACGTGCCGAGGGCACCTTTTGTATTTTTTGAGGGCATATTTTTTAGGCGCTTGCACCCACCTATGTACTCTGATATTTTCGATATATATATGCATATTTACAAATTTTTACGTCTTATGGATTACATATATTTTACAAATGTATTTACATGTGCGTGTGTGTGCGCTTTTTCTTACATGTGTGCAATGTGCCAATCTAATACATGATTAGCTAGAGTATCTGTTATTTGATTCAATCTCCTAGGAACATGGATATACATAATGTAATCAAAGCTTCGTTCTAAGAGACATACCCTAAGGAACCGTCGGTGTATATTAGGATCCTAAACGCGGTAAACCCCATTTAACTGGGACACAACCAGCTGAGCATCTAAGTAGACCCGGAGGTGAGAGATACCATCCAACAAAGTGTCACGAAGCAACTCTAAGACTGCACTATATTCGATGACATTGTTTGTGGCGTCACCTAAACAGATACCTCTTGAAGATAACAATTGGCCCTGAGGTGTGAAAATCACCCAAGCTACAGACACAAGCCTTCGAGTGTGCCAGCTAGTGCTGTCCGCAAACCCAACGAACACCTATGATTCACTTGACATCTGCCACAGTGAAAAATATGACATAAAAAAACGACACGTCCATAAAACCAAAAAGACAAAAACTAAAAGAGAAAATGTATAAGAACTATACATATGTAAGAGAAGTCACCCAAGACGACCCACCTACGAGTAATACTTCTTGAGGTAGAGCCCATTTCTAGGCTCTGCCAAATCATTTCCCTCAAAGTCTACCAGATGATAAGCACCCTTCTTTAGAATGTCTGAACCACATGGGTTTGAACTTGCCTACCCCCAGGGGATCCTTATCTTGGTCATAGACTAGGATAAGGTTGTCTTCATAAAAAATCTGAGGATGAACGGACTGATCATACTGATACTTGACATTTTTTTTGTGAGCCTCGTTAGAAAAGACTGCATCCCGACACTGCTCATCAAGCTGCTCAAGATATAATAAATTCTCTTCAAGTGGTGAAGTGTCTGGAAATAATTGTATTGCTTCTTATCCCTGATTTTTAGGGATAATAAGGAGATCATGTCTCAAGGCCCTAAGGTCCTAGACATGGAGTACCAAGAGCAGGATTGACCTCAGCATGGCCGTGGAGGGCCCATCCTTTTCTTCTTCCATCAACTTTATCTTGTCAGCAACAACAACATCCATCACCATCGGCTTGGTATTGTATCAGACGAGGTTCTTGCTTCATGAGGTAATTGGTCCAGGTATCATGGTATGTGTCACTTTTGATCATTAAAACCTTTAAATATATGCATATGATTCCTTTTATCTCTAACAACCGCTTGGATCTTACGTTATCCCACTTGACCATGCTCTGGGAGATTGACAGGGTATACTAGCAAGCCTGTGCCCATGGGTTTGGGTTTGCCACTAGGGGATTTCTGAAAACCCATCATCTGCTCCCATCATAGCACCACTATTTCATCTTATCTCCTGCTCACCTGTCACATTCCCCTTGTCTGGGCATTGGGTTGACCTGTTTGTAGGATTGCACCTTATCTCGTGGGAAGAAGGGGCTAAAGGCCCAGAAGGTAAAATCAGCTGGTAAAAGATAAAAGCCTAGAAATAAAACCTCGAGATGCTTCGCCCAGGGATCCCCGAGAAGGCAATAAAAAGCCTCTCATTAAGAAACAAGAGGGACCCGGAAAATATAAACAATACCTAGTCAAGAGGATAGGGGGTCTCATCACGATCCAGCCTATTAGGTTCATGGGTACCTAACAGTATGACATTGCCACCATCTGGTTACCACACCAGGGCAGTGACCTTTGGTTGCATGGACAAGGGAAAGGGGGTCTCATCACGAGACAACCTTCTCATCTCTGTGAAAGTACTTGTGGGTAACACTGTCAACTCTAGTCAGCATGCCAAGACAATGTCCTCTGGTTAGCCCTTGAATAAAAAGAAAAAGAAGAAGAAAAATAAAATAAAACAAAAGAATAAAGGCAAGAACGGGCTTGGAAAAATTGCATCCATGACAGGTACAACTCGCCTTCTACAAAGGCACCCACAGATAACATCATGCATCCCTGGCTCTCACTTCACCCACATGTTTGGACATCCCCTAGCCACGTCACCTCACTTACATGGCTTAGATGAAACCTTCCTGGAAACTTCCCATTTCTTGTGGATACAAGCCCAATAGGATGTCTTGTCTTTTTCTCTAGTCTTGTATTGTAGGTTTTTGTAATGTCTTTGAGCTATTGACTGATGTATTAGGGTCTTATGCATATATTTGATAATATTGATGATGAAATGTGATTAACATTACTATGATCCCAGTGACTGATGAGGCCATGGAGGGTGTAGGATTTGATGTGCAGTATCATACCTGACGGACAGGTACCATTTGGATCGGTACACATGGGGAGATGATCAGTCTGGACCTCCATGGGGTTGAAGAGCCCACCAGATGGATGTTGAGACCCCATCAGGGGGCAAAGACATGATAGTGGTTGATTAGGGTCTTGCACTGGAGAAGAAGAGGACGTTCCATCAGAGGCACTTTGGCGGAGGTCGGCCTAGGGGGAATGACCCCTTTTCAGTGGAACGTTGGCCTTGGAAGGCTCAGGACTCCCCCATCCTCACCATGACATCATCCAGCTTCATGGACATTCATGAAGGCAGACTGGGCAACAGTGGCACGTGTGGCATGTTGGAGAGGCCTCTGGGGGGCTAACGTTTTGCTCCTAGATGTCTCATCTGCCCTAAAAGGGGCTAGCGCCTCCCTTGAAGGGGATTTTAAATTTTTTATAGCTTAGTTAGGGTTTTAATTTGACAATTTAATGTAAAAACAGTATAATGGCCTTGTTGGCCTTTCTCTGACCTAAAAGTTAATTAAGGTCATTGATACAGTATATATTGAGGGTTTTCACTCTCATTTTTAACATAACACATCACTCACTCATTAGTGAGGTCTGATTTTAGCGCCCTACTTGGGTATTCTTGCTTGTTTAGTGAGGCACACTTGTTGAAGGAAGGCACTTCTTGGCATTTTATGGTTTTTCTCTTGAAGGAAGGTGTTACAACTAGGGTTTGCATGGTTATTTC
>JZKD02S0442330.1:250109-266364 GCA_000966675.3 Picea glauca | reverse complement strand
TTCAAACGAACTATAGTTTACGTTCAACCTGGTGGAGTACTACTGAGTACCGCCAAGCGAAGGGGACGAAGGAGGTATATAACCCCCTCCGTAAGGGAAATCATTATAAGGAGCTGAAGTGCCCCCCATGGATCCTTGTAGAGGAGTGTTCGAGCTCCCTGCCCCTAGACCTAAAGTCTGTAGAGTGGAGTAGGAAAGGACAGAGTTCGTATCGAAGCCAGGCACCCCATATGAGAATAGAGGGCCTGTCGCACTCTGGGTGAAAGGAACAGTGATCACCTCCATAGAGGGAATCAGACCATTTCTCGAGGTAGAGGCAGTTGAGACCATGGTGGTTCGAACCGACGACGGTTGGTTAGGAAGCAAAAAACCTCCTGTAGTGATAGTTGTAGAGGGAATATGAGGATTCCCTGAAGAAGCAACAACATTTGTCTCCATCGCTACTTGTGACACTACCTGACGCTCGTAATGTTTAACCTGTATGAGGATGGGCTTCGATAGATCAGTGATCGGAGGGTTATACGGACCAAGAGCTTTCGCTCTGAGGTCGGAAATGGTTGGTTCCTACAGAATCAAATGTTCTCCTCTCAAAGATGGGTTGGGCTCAGTTTCCTGTGGCCCGATCGCCTCAAAAGACCCTTGTTGGTCTAGTCTTCTCCTTAGTGGTGGCAAGGGTGGCTCCAGATTAACCAGCGGTAGGACAATAATCCTTCATTATCGACGAAGCTCATGATCTTCCACAGCATGAGAATATCAATGAAACACTAGGGATTTCTATTAACGTTAAATACCAACACACAATAGAAAAATCTCCTATGAGACAAGACAAGTAGATCACTAGCTAGTTGGAAGAACAATTACACCAGCCAACAAGAGCAACTTACCAGTGCAAGTGAAACTCGAATACAGATGAACCCTCCGGGTATACTCTGCAAAGCATGGCCCAATGTCTACCCTAGGTACCATGGTATACCCCCGCAATCACTTGTATAAGTCACTAAGATAAAGGCAACTAGGTTTCCAGCGCGTGAACAGTCACCAGGCGGGTACAGTCGATAGTCGGGTGGACCGCAATGAGCAGGGTATCAAGCCCGAAAAATATCAAGGGTATTGAAAGAAAGTGTTTTGGAAGATGATTGAGGACCTCGAACGGATTTGAGACCCACGAAGCTCCATATAAAATGTGATCATTGGAATCCCAAGATAATTCCTCTATATGTGTTCCCCACTACGCTTGGTCCAACTTTGGAGGGGTTATCTCTGCTACATTTCCGAACGCGACCTCGTGTTTAGCCCCTGCGTTAGAGGAGGGTCCTGGATAAATTTCACGATTACTGGACTTTCAAGCACTCCCTAGCTCAAACTCTTATGTTTGTTTTTGTAGCCTTGAAGAGTTTCCTCTCCAATCATAAATCAAGGCTCTAGCCTAGACTGAATTGATGGACCCTACAAACACAAAGTCTAATAACTTTCAATTAAGCGTTGATTTTAGTGGCTGTCTTAAGTCAAAAGGAACGGAAGTGAAATCAGTGATGTTCTTTAAGAGACGAAAGAGAATAGCATAAGATGAAATTGAAAACAAACTACTCCACAAATAAAGATTTTCCAAATTAAACTCTTTCACCAAACTTTTCGTAACTTTTTCCTCATATCTTTGAAAAGAAAAACTTAAAACAAGATTTTATCTCGACTATGAGCTACTTAATGTCCTAAGCATTCAAATAAAGAACTTAAGAAAACTTTTATTTTCCTTGATAAAGAAAACAACTGACCTAAATCACTTTACCAACTAAAGAAATGAATTATTTTATTTTATTTTATTGTTTTATGCTTCAAAACAAGAAATTTGAAAATGAATTATTTTATTTTCTTCTAAAGCAAAAAAGGGGAAAATGATGACAAGTCAGGCCCAAGAAATGACTTCTGGCCCATCGCAGATCGCAGAGAGTCACTGACAATACCAAACAGGAAGATCAGAACAGACTCACAAACTTTTCTAAAAACCCTATTTAAAGAAAACACAAGAAATATTTTGATAAAAAGAAAGCTATGTTGAGGTCAGACCTAGGCTACAGACTACAACAGAGACTAGGGCTAGATTAAGAAAACCTCTGAGAAGTGTGACTTTTGACAAGGAAGAGGATGACTGCCTCTTCTTTTAAAAAATTTCTCAACACAGGCATGCTACTGACACTTCAGTAGCCTGCGTATGTACGTGGGCTGTCCAAAGGCAGGGCATGTATGTACACATGCAGGCCTACTACAATCCACGTACACCTCTGTACATTCTCAAAAAAATGAAAACCAACAGTCAAGCAAAGGCAGGGAGTACTGGTATGGAAGATCATAATCCCTTAAAGACACAGAAGCTTACATAAACTAAAAAAACAGTAAATAAATTGATTCAAAACACCCAAAAAGAATATCCCCAAAAAACCCTAGAGGTCTCCCCAGTATGGTCGCCAATTCTGCTATAGCGGAAAAACCCCTCTACGGACTACACCAGGGTTCTAAAGTGTAGGTAGATCTAACCGTCTAAAGTTTCCTACTTTTTAACAACTATCTTGTCATTACCCCACAATCATACATAAAAGAAAAAGTATAGGGATCCGGTAGGCATACCTTAAACTTCACGTCCAGTGTCGATCCCTTTGCGCTTAGTTGTTTCTTGACTGCAGATCTCCTCCCAAGGCCAACCTGCATTCACCAAAATACAAACAAGAAACTACAAGCATGCATTCTATATAAGGATTAGTGGGTTAGACATCATAACAAAAAATATAAACAAATCATAAAGATTTAAGACATCATTTGGTAGGACGGAAAAAGTATTTCTTTATATTAATCTCACAAAAGTCATTTACAATATGAGATCGACAACTTCTCCTCGAACTCGGGCTTGGGATCCTCTTTACCATGCACCAAATTCTTCCACGTCTTCTTATCCTCTTGAATTCTCTCTAGGGGAATGGTAAAGGCTTGCAATGGAGGAAAAAGGGAATTCTGGCTCAAACTCAGAATGTGGTTGTAAAATATTGGGGCAAAGGGGGAATACTAAAATGGGCAGAGTTTCTATGCTCTCGTGCCTCTGTTTGGAATGGGATCCCAAAACCTTCTTTTATGGAATAGTAATGACCCGAAAACCCGTATCCCTTTGCAATTTTTATTTTTCATGCTTTTTTGTGAGTGTACGCGGGCTGTAGTGGTGCAGAAAGCATGTGTACCCGGGCTGTAGTGGTGCAGAAAGCATGTGTATGTGGGCAATAGTGGTGCATGGTGCATAAACCTTCAAAACAATGGTTTTTTAGATCTGTTTCGTGATGTCTTGGCAAAGATAGCAAGTAATATGGCTTGATGCCAGGTATGCATATCTGGTGAAATTTAGGGTTATAACATGCCCACATTACTTTTGACATTTCATCTACTAGGGTTAGGTTTTTGGATGTCTAGGTTTTTGGCATTCACGAGTAATGTTAAAAATGCATATGGATCCTCATTGTAATAATTCTTCTCAGATGGATGCGCATAGCAGCCACATCTCTTCTTAGAGATAACTACCACCATTCGAGCAAGTTGTTTTCAGTTCTGCAATTTTACGGTTTCAGCCTATTTTATTTATTGAATAGAAGTTATTGTTCACTAGATATATATTGTTGTTCTCAATATATTTGTTTTATTGTATTCAATCTGTTATTCCTTTCGTTCCGCTCATAAATCCATACCAGTGGTATCAGAGTAGTCCACTCTTCATTTATTTTTCTTCGTGTATGTCCCCGATAAGATCTGGGTACAAGAAGTTGGGACTCTAACTAGTCAAGCCTTTGAAATATCAGCCACGCCAAGCCTGAAAACAACCAATGGGGTATGAGAAGAAAGATGATGGAGTAGGAGATCCTTTTAAAATGTTGCTCGAGGAAGCCCTTGTGTGACAAAGGAACAAAATGATGGACAACTTTGCACAGATCCTTCGACGACTTCCCACATGAGACACATCTTTATCAAGTGGCCATGAAACCCCCTTCAATGTATGAGTAAATTTTGATATTTCATTATTTGAAGGACCGATAGATGCAGATGTTGTAGATAATTGGATGAATTTTCTTGAAGGGTATTTTTTGGTCCACAATTTTTTCGACGGGAAAAAGATTATTTTTTCACTCCTCAAGGTCGTCCCCCATGTTAAGGACTAGTGGGATACTTACTATGAGCATAGGGCCATAGAGGAATCTGCAATATTTGCGGTCGCCCCACATGGTATTCCTTCAGGGATTCCATTAAAGAACAATACTACCATGTTGGAAGATATGAGGACAAGTACACAAGATGGACCACACTACATCAGGAAAGGGACCAGACAATACTAGATTTCACCATTATTTTCCATAACTTGCACATTAAATTAGGTATCAAAGACTCTAAATGACATCTGGTGCTCAAATACCGCGACTGTCTGCATAGATACATTCAAATAGAAATTGATTTTCTAGACATTGCATCATTAGGTGCGACTTATAGATATGCTTTCAAGATCGATCATAAATTTAAGCAGAAGAGGCGACAATTTGTATCTGCAATCTCCTCACAGCTAAAGCAGGGAAAAGGTAGCCCCAACCCACAAAACAAGGGACAAAGCAAAGATGGTCACTATCAGGAAAACCAGTCCAAGTTGCAACCCAAGAAGGGTAATGAGAATTCAAAGAAGGACACGAGAAAATGGTGTGAATACCATAAAATCCCTTGGAACAACACTGAAGAATGTCGCTCCAAGCAGTCACTGGTGGTTGAGCTAAAAGATTCCAAGTGAAAGGACTTTTTTTACTCTGAATCAAATCCAGAAAGTGAGAAGCATATCATCGATGTCAAACCCAATGCCACTGTCTCTACCACCAAAATACAACCAAGCGAACCAAAAGAACTAGAGGAAGGGGAAATCCTCTTTCACTCACAGATTTGGGTAAAGGGGACTCCACTACATTTCATTGTCGATAGTGGAAGTCAAAAGAACCTAATTTCAACAGAGGTCATCAATCAGTTGGACCTGTTGATAGCACCGCACCCACAACCCTACACCATCAGCTGGCTTCGCCAAGGTTGAGATCTTCACGTCAATCAACAATGTCATTTTCTCTATAGCATCAAGCCCTTCAAAGACGAGGTATTGTGTGATATTGCTCCCCTTGAAGTTTGTGATGTTATTTTAGGCCAAACATATTTGTGGAAGTGACATGTTGTGTATAAGTCTAGACCCCACAATGTTATTATTACTTTGGGTAGACAATTGTACATGATACCAGAGGTAGCGTCACCTACCACTATTTCTTTAATCTCTGCTAAGCAATGAAGTAAGGTCATTTCACAGATTGAGAAGTTTGTCTTCTTTGTGATCCATGCTTGTAGTAAGTAGAAGGTCGCATCCGCATCCATGACCTCTACACAGAGCCTCTCTTTCCAGCAGAAGCAAGTGGACGAGATTGTGGAAGAGTACATAGACATCTTCTCCTCACCCACAAGGGTACCGACGCACTTCCAATTCAAGCATCCAATTGATATAACCCTCGGTGCATAGCTTCCTAATGGATCAATTTATCATCACTCACTAATGGAAAATAACAAAATCAAGCACCAGACCCAAGATATGCTTCAAAAGGGGCACATCCAACCCAACTCCTCCCCATGCGGAAGCCCAGTTGTGTTGGTACAGAAGAAAGACGGGACCTGGCGACTCTGCATTGATTATAAAGCATTAAACAAAATCACAGTCGGGAACCAGTACCTAATTCCACGAATTGATGACCTTCTTGAGAAACTCAAGGGGGAAAAGTTCTTCAACAATATTCACCTAAAGTTTGGCTACCACCAGGTTCCCATCGAACCAACTGATGTATGGAAGACAACTTTCAAATCTAAAGAAGGTCTCTTAGAATGGTTGGTCATGCCCTTTGGCTTAAAAAATGCACCAACAACTTTCATGATATTGATGGATGATGTATTGAGACCCTTCACCAACTCTTTTTTGGTGGCATATCTGTATGACATCCTCATCTTAAACATAACTTGGGAGGAGCACATGCATCATATTCAACAGGTTTTGGGCACTCTGCGGCAACACAAGATATATACCAACTTGGAAAAATGATCCTTTGGTATGAACAAGGTCCAATACTTGGGATACATTGTTGACGAGCATGGGGTACATGTGGATCTAGCTAAGATCCAAGTCATTCATGACTGGTCAGTCCCAACCACACTAACTGAGCTTCAAAGCTTCTTGGGACTTGCCAACTTCTATCAAAGGTTCGTGTAAGGATTATCCCATATTGCATGTGCCCTCAACCAAGTATCCAAGGGTGGTGGAAAGGAAAAGTTCGCATGGGGGCAGACACAACAACAAGCATTTGATGATCTGAATCATCGCTTGTGCTCAGCTCCACTACTCTCCTTACTTGATCTTCAACAACCATTCGAGATTGAGACTGATGTCTCCAACTATGTTGTAGGTGCAGTTCTCACTTAGCATGGTCATCCAGTAGCATAACATAATGAGACACTCTTAGATATTTTTCGGAAATAACCCACCTATGAAAAATAAATGTATTTAATTGTGCAAGCCTGTCGTCAATGGAAACATTACATTCTGGGAAAGGAGACAATCATCCACACTAATCACAAGCCTCTGTAGTTCATACAGACACAGGGGAAGTTGCATAACGACTGCCATCAAAATTGGTCCACATACCTACAACAGTTCCATCTCAACATCAAGTATAAAACAAGGATCACAAATTGTGTCATTGACTTCCTCAGTCACCCTCTCATTGCTGCACTCACCACAGTCCTCCATTCCCATGGGAATGAGACATCTGAGTGGCCCCAACTTTATCAGCGTGACTTTGACTTCCTCACCACCTATCAGCTCTTGGGTACAAGAGAGAATGTCACCAATTTTCACATCTAGGATGGATTGTTATGCCATCTGGGCCACCTCTATGTTCCCAAAAGTGAGCGTGCAAAGATGATTTGGGAGGCTCATTACAATCAAATGGAAAGACATTTTTGCATGGAGAAAACTGTGACCATTCTACAGAAACATTTTTATTGGCCAAAACTTCGACAAGATGTCAGTAAGTATAGAAGATCTTGCACTGGATGTTCCATTTCCAAGCCAACCATCAAGAATTAAGGCTTATACACCCCTCTTCCTACACCCGAGAGGCCTTGGGAATCCATCTCAATGGATTACATGTCTGGCCTTCTGTCCACCAATCACAACAATGATTGTGTATTTTTGGTGGTTAATCGATTTTCGAAGATGGCCATTATCACAGCCTACAAGAAGAGCATCAAAATGACATATACTTCCAAGCTCTTCTTCGAACAGGTGTGGGTCCATTTTAGGATACCACAAACCATCGCCTCAGATTGGGACAACAAGTTCCTCAACACATTTTGGTCAAGTCTCTGGTCACTTTTAGACACCAAGCTCACTAAATCCATTGCTTTCCACCCCCAAACCAATGGTCATACATAGGTCATCAATCGAATGATTGTTCATATCCTGCACATGTAAAACTCTAAGCATTCATGTACATGGGATGAGAGTCTTACCTATGTTCAACATAGCTACAACACGACTCTCCATAGCTCCACCAACCATAGCCCATTTCAGGTGGGAATGGGATTCCAATCCTTGGGTCCCATTGATGTTGCACTACCTCTTGCAACTACACAGGCCAAATCTTCCTATGTTTAGTCTAAGGCCAACAAAGCCACTAGATTCATTGATTGGATTCAACACATCTGCTAACAAGTCCATGATATTTTGTAGAAAGCCAATGTTAAGTATAGACAGTGTCATGATTAACATCGGGTACCGCACTAGTTTCAGGTGGGAGAAAAGGTCTGGTTACATTTGCACAAAGAGCACCTTACAGGGCCCCATTGGAAGCTTCACCCACTTCGCTATGGGCCTTACACTATCACCAAGGTTGCGGGTAGAAATTATTTTGAGATCAACACTCTACCCTTCCTTGGCTTGCACCTAGTGTTCAATATGGAAATCCTTCAACCATATTTTCCACCATTATTGGACACCTCAGATATCGCAGAACAATTGACACCAATAGATCTCAAGCTTGACTGCATGGAACATCCATCCATTGATCAGATAGTTGAAACACAGGTCAAGGGCACTCACTAACAGAGGATCCAACTTTATCGGGTTGTCAAGGCAGGGCAACTCCTCCACCAAGGCAAGTGGCTCACCCGGGGCCAAATTTAGTAGAATTTTCCTCACCTGATGGGGTCACTCAATGCAATGGAGACCATTTCTTCCTAAGGGGGGAGGATTGATCTAGGTGGATATTGGTGGCCACCCACCTATTCCAACTAGCTCATATTGATAGTTTTTAGTTCAACACATTCTTCTGTAATTATTTGTAATTGTTGGTTCTACACTTCCGAGGTTGTCTGAAGACCTACATAGCTTCTAGGTGGATATTGGTGGCTGCCCACCTAATTCAAATGTCTTATTTTTTATGTTTTCATGTCAGCAAATCTTTTTGTACTTCCATGGCCGTTTTGGGGACCTAAACAATGTTTTTTTGGTTTTCCACAATCAAACTATAAACATGGTTAAATTTTGATGGCATAATGTGTAGTTCTCAAAAATACCTTTCCAACGAGATATCACACACCTAAAACGGAGGTCGTATGAAAAATTTACGACCCCGAGAAGTTGAGGTACCAACTTACCCATCGAGGCCCACATTACTTTTGGTGTTTCATCTCATAGGGTTAGGTTTTTGGATATATAGGGTTTTGTCATTCATGAGTAATGTTAAAAAGGCCTCTGGAGCCTCATTGTAATCATTATGCTCAGACAGATGCGCGTAGCAGCCCCATCTCTTGTCAGAGATAGCTACCACCATTTGAGCAAGTTGTTTTCAATTCTGCAATTTTACAGTTTCAACCTATTTTATTTATTGAATAAAAGTTATTGTTCACTAGGTATTTGTTGTTGTTATTAATATCTCTTTTTTTAATGTATTCAGTTTGTTATTCTTTTCATTCCTCTCATAAATTTAGATCACAATGGATCTCATGCGTCGAGTAGGATCAAATCCCTTGAGGTGTAAACCTTTTTGGATTGCAAAAACTTGTGGAAAGGTTTGCACCTTTATGGATTTGATCCCTCTTGATGTATGATAGATATGAAGTTAACATGAATCTACACTGGTATGATGAACACAACACTAGAACCCTTAAGGGTATAGGATTGAGGATGAGACAAAGTTGCAAGTGTAGTTGAAGACTTATGATCCCAAGTTGTGAGAACTGGTGGTTGCTCCCCTATTTTGGAGTTGAAGATAATGTTGTGAGGGCATTTGAGACACAACATGACCAAAAATGTCCCTATCTTAGAGAGAAAGTCTTCCAATATATGCTAACTATTGAGTCTCTCCATGGGTTTAGTAGCTTGACACACCTACAAATGTTTCAGTCCACTCACATAGAAGACATTTGTATCAAAGAAAGACAAATTGTCTTGCCCCTCTATTTGGTTATTGTAAGTACAATACCAAGAGTCAACAATATTGAATGAGTTGAATGCTCACATGGGCATGGTTTAAGTACACAAATCACATGGTTGATCTCACTCATCCTCAAACTTTATTTATTAAAAATATAACCAATATAGTAGGAAATGCCTAGTTTACTAGCTCCATAAGCCATGCCACCAATATTGTCTAAGCAATGCTCAATGAAGCTCTCCAAAAGAAATATGAGGAATTTTTTTATCTAGTTTGTAGATTTTTTCAACACAATAATGCCCCAAATAGCATCAATTATATATATGCAACCTAAATTAGGCTCGTTGGGTTGTAGGGATCCATTTAATGTCAAGATCAACCATGGATTTCAATTTTTTAAGGAAAAATTTATGCAAATATGCTCATCGAGTAGCTTCATTTTTCAATATTATCCTTTTGAAGTAGATAACTTTCATGATGCAAATAAAATCAAGCTCACAATCATGAATATTTCCTTGACTACAAAATCTTCTTAAGATCCCCACAACAAACAACATGAATTACAATGTGATGAATCTATCACAACTTGGGGAAACTTCATCGAGGCCATGCACACTAATATTGTCCACTAATGTACTATAAAGAACAATATATGTGATGGCAACAACCGTGACAATAATTTGTGTAAGAACACGTGAATGAGTTTCATGCTCTCTTCCATCATATGGATATTAGAGAGAGAAAATACAACCTAACCCTGAAGTATGAAAGAATATATCCAACTAGAGCTCAAGTCCCTCGCAGTGAAGTCTCTCAAGGATTCTCACTAATTCATGCAAAAGATTGAAGAGAAGTCAGGGACTATAAAAATTGGTCGTTAGTGACAAGCACACACAACAAAAGGGAAAATCTAGAAACATGCATCAGTTTACACCTAAGGACAACCATTAGTGTGACAAAGATAATGATGTCATCGACAACTAACAATCATGAAAGAAATTTATGCAAGTCAATGTTAGGAGAAGCAACAAATGTAGAATACTAAGTGGTGTGGTTCTAGAAGTCAACCTTATGTTCCTATTGTAGATTATCACATGCAAAATATTATTTTGGCATAAGTTACATATGATCCCTCAACACATGAGTGAGGGAAGAAAATTGTAACTTCATAACCTAAATCCTCCCACACAATAGTCCCCACTACTCAAACAAACTCAATGCAACCTTTAAGCACTACTACAAAGGAAGAAGAAGATTATTTGTTTTATAATGAGATGTGTCTCTTCCATCAACCTCTTCATTTTATCATGGACAATGAGAATAAGAGGAATATGATCTCCATGGCTATTGTACAATGGCTCAAGACTATGAAAACCTCATACCCATAATCTTACATCACTGTTGGTACCATTCATTTATAGAATTGCACATCACACAATAATGTAGATTCTAGTAAACCATTTATTAATGGAATGACAAAGTTACTTGTGGAATTGCATGAACATAGGTGAAATATTATTTGAGCAATCAACTTATGAAAATAAAATGATATTTATTATTCCAAAATTTGTAACATCATGATCAACATTAAAGAAATATTAGTTTACATTCTTGAAGTAAAACCATTTGAAAATTTCTTAAATTTATCTAGATTCTTAAATTAATCAGTGATTCCCTTGGTTGACAATTAAGCTATTAATTACAAAAAATACTACACACATCCGTTGAGTTAATTTTTTCTTTTATTATGTGATGATTATATGAAATCAATTCTGGATAGATCTCAGATGCTTTGCACTTTACTTATTATAAATATATCTAACATGCCTTAGGTGGATCCTAAACTATTTTTCATTTTAATTGTTATTAAAAATCATATCCTTCTAATTGTTACTACAAATTATATAAAGTCGACTTTTATGACTCCCAATTATTAGCGTGAAATGCCAAACCTCGTTAACTTTGAGTAAGAAGTTGGAATACCCTGGAAGCATAATATATCCTCATAAACATAGCTTTTTTGAGGGCACTTCCTCCTTTCTACCCAATAAGAGACTACCTCCATTCAAGAGAGTATCGTTATTAAGGTATACAATCCTACCTCTCCCCTTTGAACTACACCTCCCTATGGTTGAAATGGTAGAAAGAAAAGATTTGGGTGAATTCCATACAACTCTATATGGTTTCTAAGATAACCCTTGGATGGGATTTGGGATACAAGCACTTTGAAAAATCTACTAGCAATTTTGTAAGGTTTCTAAGATAACCATTCAATGAGATTTGAGTTACAAACACTTTGAAAACTCTATTAACAAGCTTAGTGTATTGTGAACTCAAAATGCCTCTACCTCGTTAAAAAATGGTTAATGGTAACCATGCCTCTTGATACTTATGATTCTAATGAACATAGACTCTTACATATACAATGCCCCATGATCACCTTGAAATACCTACAAACTCATGGGACTTTTGGACTCTACCATATGGGCCCAAGAAGATTATCCTTTCTTATCTATCTAGATTTGATTGTACTTGATTTGGTTCAAAATTTTATAAATATATTGTTTCATTATGTTTTTATTTTAATTAATTATATATACAATTTTTTTCTTTTTTATTATGTTTCCAACAATTAATTATTAATCAAATATTCCTCTTACAATACATATCTATAAATTTAATATTCCTTCTCAAATATATATTTATAAATTTAATATTCTTTGTAAAATATATATTTAAAATGGTTTAATTAATTATATATACAATTTTTTTCTTTTTTATTATGTTTTCAACAATTAATTATTAATCAAATATTCCTCTTACAATACATATCTATAAATTTAATATTCCTTCTCAAATATATATTTATAAATTTAATATTCCTTGTAAAATATATATTTAAAATGGTTGTAGGATCATATTTATAACATTGTGATGAAGATCTTCTTTATAAAATATTGTATGAAATTTTATTTGTATGATAAGAGACTATTAATATTCTAAAATTAAAAATTAATATATTAATATTTATTAAAATTATATTTCTGTAGTTTTGAACGGGAATAATACTGTTGTGTGGTTTTGAAGGAGATATTTTATTTATAACATTATATATCTACGGTTTTGAACGAGAATAATACTTCTCTTTGGTTTTGATCTTTTTCTCTGAGGGGAACTTCTTTGTTGTTTTCAGAATGCTCTGCAATTTTGAATAATTTTTAGTTCTAGTTGGGCCAGTGTTTGTAAATTACATGGACACTTGAAATGAGGTGAGTCACTTTTTACTTTGAGTTAGAATCATTAGAAAAAATGAGTGAATAAAGAGATGTAAAACTCCAAGTAGAGCTAGAGGAAATGATTCATACAAAAATTAGACTCTTCAAAGATACCATTCAAACTCAAAAAGAGGATAGATTCTTAGAGTTCAAGAGTGAATTGCAGATAATGAATGATAGGATTCAGGAAATGGAAAAACATAAACAATCAACCCAAGAAGGAGAGGTTGAAGAAAATCACAACTTGAGAGATATGATTAAAGAGCTAGAAGAAAAAATAACCAACATTTTGACCCTCAGTAATATGGAAAACAAATTGGATATCAAACCCATCAAAGAGGAAATGAATAAGCTAATCGAACTGGACCATGAGCGTAACAAAAGAGCCTTGAACCTCATAATTTTTGGTATAAAATAACAAGAAGAGGAGGATACACTAGCAATAGTAAAAGAATAATTAAATAATAAATCACAAATTGATACAACTTACCTCATAGAAGCAAAGAGGTTAGGAAAAATAATTGATCACAAAGATAGGTTGATCCGTGTCAAAGTAAGTTGTGATGACCATAAATATAGTATACTCAGTAAATCTCTGAGCTTAAAAGGGTCAGGAATATTTATAAATGAAGACCTATTCCTGAAGACCAAGATGAATTAAGGAAGGAAGTTCAAAAGGTAAAAGAAGCCAGGAAAGAAGGAAAATGGGCAATAATTAGAAATTGAAAAGCTATTGTTAGGGATAGGGACCATAAGGATAATAATAAATAGGAATTTGGGACACTCAAGATCCTTTTTTGGAACTGTCGTGGCTTTCCATGGTAGAAAGGTTCTATGATAAGTTGGATCCTGAGTGATATTGATATTATTTGTCTAGTTGAAACTTGGGAGCATGAGGAGTCTAAGGTCCCTAACATAGAAGGATTTGTATTTTGGTTGGCACGGAACAAAAAATCTCACCATAGAAGGATAGGAGGCATAGCTTGTTATATTAGAAAGAGAATTTCTCCTCACATTCAACTTCATAAGATTGACCCTCTCAATCAGTACATTTGGATAGAAATTTCAGACACCAATGCTAAGAAGATGCATATAGAAATTTGCAATTTTGCACCTATGAATTATATTTTTTATAAGAAAAACAATCTAGATAACAATTGTCCTTATAATAATTTAGAACAAGATATTTATAGTTTGAAAAATGAAGGTAATATCCTCCTGCTAGGAGACTTTAATGCTAGGACTGCAACTAAACAAGATACTCTTTTAAGTACCAATTCCAACCATAATCCTTTATGGCTATATGGTGACCTTGTTTTATCTAATAGCTACAAAAGAAGCTCTGAAGACCTACTTGAGAATTTGTTTGGTACTGAGTTGGTCATGCTTTGCAACTCTCAAAACCTAATAATTTGCAATGGAGTAATGAAGTGGAAAAACTCCAACCGGATGAATTGTATTCATGAGCTAGGTAGTAGTGTCATAGATTATGTGATATGTGATATCCCTGTTTCCAACCAAATAACAACTTTTGACCTTTTAAATGACCATGATCCCGACTCTGATCATAAACCTTTAACCCTAACTCTAAACTTTTCCATGCACAAGAGCGCCATTGAAGAAAATTTTGATAATCAAAGGAATTTGTGCTTTGACAAAAGTGAATTTGACCTTTTCTTAAAGGATTTAAATAGTAAATTAAATATCTTAACTTATAAGGACAACATTGAAGAACTCTATCATAATTTTACAACTACCCTTTCCACTTCTATTAATAAGTTCTCTTTCGAGGTGTCCTATAAAAAGAATAATAGAATGACCAACCCTTGGTATGATAAAGAATGTAAAATTGCTAGGAAATCCATTAGGGATGCTTCTAATGAGTCCTTAAAACTCGATAAGATCAATACGTACAAAGCCCTAATTAAAAGGAAAAAAGGTACTATAACAATAAAAGGCAAGAGCAACTTTCACAACTATATAAGTTGGATCCTAAGAAGTTCTGGAGCCAAATTCTAAACCGCAATATTAAAGAAAATAATATGATTCCCTTAAGAGACTGTAATTCCTACCTTAAAAGTATTTACGATTTTCCTAATGCCATGGACACCATTCTTATTGTCCCTATAAAAGAAGACATTTTTTCTTTAGATGGTGTAGAGTTCAGGGTTAAGCGTCATGCAAATGGGAAAGATAAAGACATTGAAGGCTACCAAGCTAAAATTTTTAAAATAGGAGGGCCTATCCTTATCCCTCACATACACAAGCTCTTCAATTTAGCATTCAAGCAAGGCTTCCCTAAACTTTGGACGCAAAGCCTTATTGTTCCTATTTTTAAAAATGGAAATAGAAACATCCCCTCTAATTATAGGACCATTATGATTAGCCTGATTTTAGCCAACATTTATGGAATTATTTTGGAAAAGAATATTAGCCTTTGGCTAGAAAGTCACGGTAAAAAAGCTAAAGGCCAGGTCGGGTTTAGGAGATATCATTCAACTGTGGACCATATTGTTACCTTTAGGATCATTGCAAAGGAGTTCCCCAATAATAAAAACAATATTTTTTGTTGTTTTGTTGACTTTAGAAAAACTTTTGACATGGTTCCTAGGAAAAAACTTTGGAAAATGTTGGAAGAGATAAAAGTGCCTCTCGAGTTGAGGGCTGCTGCAATAAGGATGTATGAGAATGTTATTGCTAAGTTTAAAAACATCGAGGGCTGGTCAAAAGAGATTAATTTCAATATTGGATTCAAACAAGGTTGTCCCTTGTCCCCTACCCTTTTTGGCATATACATTGACAAGTTAGAAGATTGCTTGGAAAAAACAGGTTGTGTCGGCCCTACTCTCACTGGTATAGTCATCAATCTTCTTCTTTATGCTGATGATATCGTTCTTATGGTAATGAGTCCCCATGATCTTGAAAACCAACTAAGAATCCTCAAGGATTAATTCTCCAATATGGGTATGACTGTTAATACTGATAAGACTAAGGTCATGATTATTAAATCCAATAAGATCACTTATGATACCTTCATATATGACAACAACAACTTGGAGGAAGTGAATTCATACAAATATCTTGTTATTGATATTCACCACAAACTCAAATGGAATTATAGCATTGAGAAAATGATTATTGGGGGATGGAAAGTTTATTTTGGGCTTGAAAACAATTGTAAATCAACTGATCTTTGGAGTTGGTATAAGAAGAAAATCCTCTCTAAGACTCTGATTACACCTGTTATTTTTTTATGGACGTGAATTATGGGGCTGTAGTCTCTCTCGTGAATCCTAGAGAAAGATAGAGAAAATACAAAAGAATTTTATAACTTGTAATATCAAAATTAAAGGAAATACACCCTATCCCATCCTCCTCTTAGAAACAAGCCTCTCCCCCATTGAGAGCATGGCTATGACTAGATACCTAATGTATAAGAACAAGTTAAAC
>JZKD02S0442330.1:238837-249447 GCA_000966675.3 Picea glauca | reverse complement strand
AATCACTTATCCTCTTAAGGTCCAATATTTTACCAGTAATCACTTATCCTCTTAAGGTTTGTCTCTGGTAAAATATTTGTGCTTATATTTATATTTGTGGTTTGGATCATGTATATGTTTTGAGTGATTTTGACAAAATAGATATTTTTACTCATAACATTTTTACTCGAAGATTTTAATTTTAGTGTTACAAGTCAATATTTTTTATTGTAAATATTTTCAAATTTAATAAAAAACACGTTTAACATATTGTTAAAAGGGAAAGCTTATAAAAAAATAGTAAAAGATGGATTCATGCTGTTAAATTTGCTTTATACATATATTATATTTTGACTCAGATGTTAACCCTAATATATCGAGGTTGCATAATTCATTAAGTGAAACCTATATCATGATCAAGGGCCAAAATCCTTAGTCAATGCCGTGTTTAGAAATAGTGCAATGATGTAGATAGATGGTGCAAGGAAACTCTGCAATTTGGAAGACGTGGCCTACAATCCATGTTTTGGAGGTGAAGACAATGGTTCAAGGGCATCCAACATGCAACATCGTTTGTAAAAATTAGAGTTTTGCAACATCATGACTCTATGGATTGGTTTCTACAGAGGAGCATCTATTCTCTCCACCAAGAGATCATATATTCTCATAGCATAGAAATAGCTTTGGACCAATACATCAACAACATTAGTCATGCCAAATCCTCTCCTTGCTAATAACACCACCTTTAGTGGTGCATCATCATTATGACAACTAGTTTGACACTAGACCTCCTAAAGATATGATGAACATCTCTAACACAAGTTCATCAATCACCACCTCAACAATAAGTTAGTGTTAGAAAACTGNGTGAATCAATTATTACTGTGCTTAAACAATTATACCCATTATAAACTCATTACATAACACTTAATGATGATCACAATAATTCATGGAAGTAAGCAATAGAGTATTCACCATCAATCACACACATGAAGTATACAGAGACAAATATTCCTGAGGAAACCCATAAAGGGAGAAAAACTCTTCTTAATATGATAAGTAGTCTTTATTTTCTATACATTATCATTCCTATGAGCACCCACTCTTTGTGAGACTACCACCTCTATTTTACAAGCTGTAACTTGCTGAGAGCACCAACTCTCTGGTTTCTCTAGCACCCACTAGAAGGAAGCACCAACTCCTTGACTGTTCCAGCACGAATTGGATGGAAGCACCAACTTCCAGTCACATAGGCACCAAATTGTATAACATAGAACAATGGTTCTCCCTTTCACCACCCTACCACCCTGGTTTTTCTGGCTGCAACCAGATGGAAGCTACAACTTCCTGTGTTCAAGCATCCACTTGAAATTATGAGGACAACAGTCCTTCCTAGCACCACCCTACAAACCTAAGATATAAATCTTTGCTTGCTGAAATTTATTACAGTGATACACCATTTATCAATGACTTACCAGTCTCATCATTGTTCTGCTACACTACTATGCTCTACCTGCATCAATGTCTTTCTGCTCACATCTTCTTGCGCTTTACGCTCTGTAAACCATGTCCATTCTATGTGCTATGCCTCCCCTATTCACTTTCTCACTCTGTTCATATTGTATACTTCATTACACACAATTCAACTTGTTTTACAAAAAACAACAACCTTCCTCTGTCTCAACATCTTCTTTTATTCATGCTCTCATCATCTGTTACACTCTACATCTCCAACACTCAATGTCGGGAATCTCAGAACGTTCAAGAGCCATGATTCCAATGCTCATGAACAATGATTTAATCGCTCATGAATGATGATTCAGTTAGTGTAACTGAATCATAACTGATCAAGAAATAAAGAGATGAAACAACAACCCTTTGATCAAATTCAGTTTGATCAGTGTCGTTGGATTATATTTTATTTAAATCTCTTATATCACATGACCAACATCGGTGACCAGACTTTAGGATTAATGAGCGCTTGAGCGCTTATCAATTCAACGATCACGATTCAATATTATGATAAGATGGACAGATGATGGAACTTCACCCTTCAGAACTTCGGGTTTTCAACTTTTCAAACCTTCGAATCAGATCAAACGATTTATTTCACGAAAACAAATCAATGGTCAGATTTGATCCTTACACTCATCCTTTCATTGTTGAATCCGATGGCTAGGACTTAATCAAACATTGAGATGGAAGGCTGTCAGAACTTCTCCCTTCGGAACTTCGGGATTTCAACTTTTCAAACTTACACTATCTTTCCACTGTACTATGATCAACGATTGAGAATACACCCAAAGTGATCCTTTATATCAGACGACTCATGTCCTTGCTGATGTGGTTTGTTGATGTGGTCTGCCACACGTTCTTGCTGGCGTGGTCTGCCACATATTCTTGCTGATGTGGTGTGTTGACGTGATCTCTAATATGTCTTTTGCTGACGTGGTCCGCCACATGTCCTTGCCGACGTGGTCTGCCACATGTCTTTATGGACAAGGTTTGATGGCGTAATCTGATGACGTAGATCTCCTTGATCTAATAGTCATTGTATGTTCTCCATATCCGATGGTCCTTATTCATTTCAGATTTCCAACTCTCAGGGCTTCGGGTTTTTCAAATCTCAAACTGAAAAAATCTGAAGTGAGATTTTTTCGAAGCTTAACCTCCTCGCATCTTTATACCCGAACTAAATATTGTTCATCGATCATGATCCCAGATCGATGGATCGATCTATTTGCGATGAAAATATTCTAGCTTATCCTATCCTTCCACTCGAAATGATCTGACGGATGACGGGAATTCAGGTAATCAAATTCTCAACCCTTTCATCTTATCCTGTCCTTCCACTTGAAATGATCCAACGAATGGCGGGAATTCGGGTAATCAAATTCTCAACCCTTTCAGCTTATCCTGTCCTTCCACTAAAATTTGATCCAACGGTCGTGAAGAAACTCGAAGCAGATCAACGATCAAGGATGATTGCGGAACCATAACCTGTGAGTGATTTAACTCATCACCAAAACTTCACAATTTGAAGTTGTGCGTTGTTGGTGAGTCAACCACAATCGTCGATATTCAAGGCTATAAGATCCAACATTCTTGACTAATTACGGGATTGGAACTAATGCGATATTTAATTCTCCTTTTGATCTCCGTAATCTATCCCTGTCGTTGATCTGGTGATTACGCATCCGACAGTCAACTCAATCCGACTTAATATGATCGCTTGTTGGATCAACCACAGTCATCGATATCAGAGTCTATGAGATCTGACAATCTAGACCAATTGCGGGATTGGAAATAGCGAGTCGTTTAATTCTCCTTTTGATCTGCACAATCTATCCATGTCATTGATCTGGCGATTGCGCATCTGACGGTCACGACTTGATTTGACTTAAACTGATCATTTTTTGGATCAACCACAGTTGTCGATATTCGAGTCTATGAGATCTGACGATCTAGACCAATTGTAGGATTAGAAATAGTGAGTTGTTTAATTCTTCTTTTGCTCCCTGCAATTCATCCCTGTCGTTGATCTGGCTTGCAGATTCGACGGTCACAATCCTACAACAATCCTCAAGCCCACGGTCACTCATATGACCAACGTCCATTATATGAGATGATAAAGACCATGAATATCTTGATCGGTCGACTGCTGAGGCTTCTCACCCTAAGCTTACGCTTTTCCTTCCGAGCTTTGATCTCTGCATATTGTTTGCTCCTCCTCTTGAGCTTACGTTTTTTATTCTGAGATTTGATCTCTGCTTACTGTTCGATCCACCTCCTGAGCTTATTCTTTTCCTATTTTCCATCGTCATTGTTGTTCTTGCTATCAATGAAAAACACACTCTTCCTGTAAAATATGCCAACAATCTCCCCCTTTGGCATTGATGGCAAGCTTGAAGAGTTGCACTATTCTTCTTAGAACTCCAACTGTAGCATCCAAACCACACCTTTTCTCCCCCTTTGACATCAATTTCAAATAAAACATGTTCCCCCTGAGTTGTTGTAGTACTTTTCGGAGGCATAAGAGATTCAACCAACACAAACTGATCTATTTTAACTTGATAACAGGGTCACGCCCAACTTCTAGTGTAGATACTCAAACTGAGCTTTTGCAAGCGGTTTAGTGAAGATATCGGCTATTTGTTCAGTGGAAGGAATATAATTCAACTAAACAACTCTGTTTGTAACATGCTCTTTGAGAAAATGATATTTTATTGGTATATGCTTAGTCTTTGCATGTAGAACGAGATTCTTGGAGACACTAATTGCACTGGTGTTATCACAGTGAAGTGGAATTGGATCAGTATAAGTTACCTTCAAATTTGCAAGAGTCTATACCATCCATAAGATCCGAGTGCAACAAGTAGCAACAACAATGTATTCTGCCTCTGTAGTTGATATTGAAATAGATCCCTGCTTCTTACTAAGCCATACTACTAACGAATCACCTAAGGAGAATGCACCTCCACTGATGCTCTTTCTCTCATCCAAATAGTTTTCCGAATCAGCATCTGAATATGCAGTTAATTGAAAATTCTAATTTCTAGGATACCAGACACCATAATTCATTGTACCTTCAAATATTTGAATATCCTTTTGACAACTACTAAATGGCTTTTCTTAGGAGATGACTGATAACGACCTACCATTCCAACAACTTGCATTATATCAGGATGGGATGTTGTGATGTATAGAAGACTCTCTATCATTGATCGATATGTTCTTTAATCAACATCAGGTGAAATATCATCTTTAATGAGCTTGTAACCAACCACCATAGGTGTGCTTACAGGTGTAGAATCGTCCATCTGAAACCTCTTTAACATCTCTTTCAAATACTTTTCTTGAGAGATAAATATCCCTACAAAACGTTGATTGATTCTAAACCAAGAAAATATGACAATTCTCCTATCATGGACATCTCAAACTCAGTCTGCATTGAATTAGAAAACCACTGAACTGAAGGGTCATTAGTGCATCCAAAAATAATGTCATCTACAAAAACCAAAATAACTAATAAATCATCACCTTCAGACTTAATGTATAGATTACTATCAACAGTACCTTCCTTGAACCCTTTGTTCTATAGAAATTTGTCCAGTCTATAATACCAGGCTCATGGTGCCTGTTTCAGTCCATATAATTCATTTTTCAACTTACAGACATAGTCAAGATTATCTGTCAGTGAAAATCCTTCAGGTTGTTCCATATATACTTCTTCTTCTAGATCTCCATTAAGAAATGCTAACTTAACATCCATCTGATATATATTTTAAATTTCTTATGACATGCATAGTCAAGAAACATTCTGATGGCTTCCAATCATTCCACTGGTGCAAAGGTTTCATCAAAATCTTGTTCTTGAATCTGTGCATAGCCCTTACAAACCAATCTTGCTTTGTTCTTGATAACTTATCCCTACTCATTCAATTTTTTCTTAAAGACCCATTTGGAACCTATGACATTTTTACCTTCAGGTCTAGGAACCATCTCCCAAGTATTTTTTTTCTCAATCTGGTCAAGTTCATCATTCATGGCTTTAACCCAATGGTCATCTTCGTTGGCTGCATTAAAGTCTTTAGGCTCAAGCAAAGACAGAAAGGAAATCTGAGATTGTTATGAGACATTATTCAACTGCTTTCTTGTTCGAACTCCTTAGTTTAGATGACCAACTATATGATGTTCAGGATGATTCTTCCTGATAACTCTGGAGGGTGTATTTGTCTTAATCTCTTGGTTTGAGTCCTGCAGAGTATTTGTATCTAACTTAGAGTCTTCTCCTTCTGATTCTTGGACTGGTTCATCTTCAATTTCATCTGTGTCCTCTATAGGAGACTCAATATTTCTCACCTCTCTTAGTGGGACTCCTTCATCAACCCTTAAATCAATGCAATCAACTAATTTAGACAATATTTTATTAAAGCATCTATGTCCTTTACTATTGGTATCATATCCTAAGAATATGCCTTCATCAACCCTGTCATCATACTTGCCAAGATTTTCATTATTTTTCTTTATGTAGCACTTACTCCCAAAGACTTTGAAGTGTTTGATTGAAGCAGGTCTTCCATACCACAGTTCATAAGGTGTCTTGTCACTGTGTGGTCTGAGGTGGGATTTGTTAAGAATATGGATTGTTGTGTGTATTGCTTCTACCCAATAGGTTTGACCAATGTTTTTCTCATTCATCATTGACTTGGCCATTTGCTAAACTGTTCTGTTTTGCCTCTCAACTACTCCATTTTGTTGTGGAGTTCTTGGGATTGTGTATTTTTTCTTGATCCCATGTTTATCACATAATTCCTTGAAATCACTTTACATAAATTCTCCTTCTTTGTCTGATCTTACTGCCTTTAACTTGTTTACTGTTTGATTCTCAGTTAAATCCTTAAATATTTTAAATTTCTCAAATGCTTCATCTTTTTCTTTGAGAAAAGCAACCCAAGTGAGTCTGGAGTAATCATCAATGATAAGCATGAAGTAGTTTTCCTTCCCCATGCCTTCCTGTCTTGATGGTCCATGTTAGCACCATAAGTCACTCCTGGATTGCGGTAGGAGTAAGCCTGATACCCATCAGTTTTATATGTCACAAATGAATAAATTGGGGTGGTCGAAGGGGTGATGGCCTAAGAGAATATCGTTTTAACTCAGAAAACTAGGCCAGGCATGCATGAGTAAGGGAGGTATTGATCTAACTTCAGTCAGGAAGTTGAGCTTAAAATGAGTGGAAGGAAGACTTGCTGAGAATGGTGGATGAGACTGCTATGAGAATCTGACCTTCCAACAGTTCATAGAAGAAAAAGAGGACACTGAAATGTGCCTAAGCAACACATATACAACAACACTTTGATCAAACCTTCATCACAATGATACTGTAACAACTCGACTGGATCTTCCAATTCCGAGTGTCTCAGTGTAAGGAGGAAGAGATAATACAGAAACTTGATTTAAAACAGGTAAAAAATATTGTCATGATCAAACATACATCACAACAACACAATCACCCTCGACTGGATCTTCCAATTCCGAGTGTCTTAAAACAGTGTTTACAGAGATATGGAGGGAAGCTGACTTTCATTAAACAGGAAGTCTCAGATACAATTGCATAACTAGGAAAACTAGTACTTTATCAAAAATTTACAATCGAGAGCCTAGCTCAACCATCGACATCTGCAAAAATGACAAAAAATGCTTGTATATACTCCAAGAAGAACCACAACAACAAGTTCAAGTCGATGCATTAAAGGCATTACGTCTGCATGCTTCCTGACAGACTGTGCATGTAGTCTATGGTCAGTCCTGAACTTCGTTCAGATGCAATCATGCTCCAGAATGGGTCTGCACATGAGTTGACAAACTGCAGTCCTTTTTGGGCTTTCCATTTATGGTGGAAATGATGTCCAACCACCATCAACTACTTTAATAACTACTTCATTGGGATCGGGTAAGGCCCCGATCAACTCTTCTTTTGAAGGACATGGAGGCCTTCTCATTCTGCCATCTGGAATTTCTTAGGAACTTCATGACAAGGATAGCAAGGAGACGTGGGATTTGGCGTGACGACCAGAGCACATAACACAAAACGATGAATGGACGATGACCAAGCATAGGAGATTTGACAGTTAGGTTTGGAGATGAAATGAGGAGAGGCTATGTGGAAGGATGTGGTAGAAGGGAAGTGGTAGGGAAAATGCGGGTGACAGAACTCGTGGGCCTTAAGATGTGAGAGTCAGGTGGAGGAGACATGAGGCTGAGAAGAATATGTGGGGGTATGTGATTGACAAAGGGGGAAAACACGTTGCTAGAATGGGTGACCTAGAGGAGGAGAAACAGGTGTCGGAAGATAAGAGGGACAAAGAGAAAGGGACATGACGCAGGGGTGAGTGGAGGACAGGTGCACAGTTGTGAACGGTGGGAGGGGAGCAGGGATGTAACAGGCAGAAGAGAGTGGCAGAGTGGGAGACAGATGGCGCCAGGAGGTGAGAGCGGTAATTAGTAAAAATCTTTAAGGGGGGGTCCCCCCCCCTATTAAAGGCAGAACGGTGGGTGGGGGGAGTCCAGAATGGAACCTACACCGTAGAGTGGTTTCTTTGTTGAAGTAGATCTCTTGGATTTAAACTATGTCCTGGTTAGCTTTCCTACTTGGCAGGGTTTACACACAGAATCTTGTTGCTTTGATATTCTTGGAAGATCTTTTACTGCCTCAAGTTTTTTGAGCTTGATTAAGTGGTCAAAGTTTATATGTCCAAGTATCCCATGCCATAACCATATTTCATCATGTTTACTTAGATGATACTCTTCTTTATCTTCTTTCAGCACATATACATTATTCTCTGTCCTTATGCCTTTAGCCACCACTTATGAGTTTACAGACTTTATCTTACAATCTTTGGAAGTGAACACCACTTCACATCCTTTGTCACACATTTGACTTACACTGAGAAAATTATGTTTTAGCCCATCTACAAGCAGAACATCTTGGGATTTTCCTTTACCATTACTCAAACTCACCATCCCTTTACCCTTGATTTTACCTGGTTCATCATTTCCAAAGGTCACATTTCCTATTTTTATTTTACTTATAGACATAAACTTATCCTTGTATCCAGTCATGTGCTTGGAACATCCACTGTCTATATACCAAGGGTCTTTTTGTTTTTGAGCTGAAAGTACTAGACCACATTTTCACTATCTTTATTTTTCCATGTGTTGGCATTTCTAGCTAAGGGTTTTATCCTTGGATCTTCTTTGTAATTCTTTAGATGGTATTTTGCATCTTTGTGGCCGAAGTTATGACAATTATAGAATTCAAGCTCATTGTTCAATAGGTTAAAGTGATTGGTGCAACTTTGTCTACTCATTGGCTGTTTAGTTCTATGTTGCAAAGATTGTTTATTTGTTGATCTCCTCAGTTGCATGTCTCTAAACTTAATTTGACAATTTACAATCTTATGACAAAAATTAGAGTAGTAAAAACAATAACCATGGAATAAATTTTGGTACCTGAAGGATGACCTTCTTCTTGGCATTTGTTGCTCCAACTTCTGATATCTTTATTTTTTATTAGGGATCATCTTGTCTTTATTGGCTCTTGGTGGTAGAGTTGGTCTGATTGTCTGCTGATTTGGAACTTGATCATCTTTAATGACTCTTTGCTTTCTGGCTGTTTGCTGCTTGAACCACTTACATAGCCTAAGCCAGTCTTCAACAAAGGAGATCTTTGTTTTCTTAGAATGTCATTTAATTTTTCCAAGGCTTTAATGCTTGGAAGATTTTGGAGATACAATGCTTTAAACTTCTCCATCTCTTTTCTGGTTCTTACTACCTCTTCTTCCAAGGCTTCACATCTTTCCTTCTTCTCTGATAATTGTTGTTTCATAATGTCCTCTATTTTCTTTGCCTCTTCTAATTCCACTTTTAGCAGGGAAAAGTCTTCATCATGTTTTTTACTGTTTGTCTCGAACTGTATCAATAATTGTTTTTTCTTTTTCTTCTTAAATCTGATTCGAGCAATTTCTTCTAGAGCCCTGACCAGTTCTCCTTCCAAGTCAATCACAACTTCTTCATCATTAAAATCACTTCCTTTGATTTTATTATCATAATCCTCTTTGGCCATAAGCATAAATTCATTAACCTTATCTTCACAAACATAATCATTATCTGTGTCTCTTGAAGAGTCATCATTGTTTACACATAAAATTTTCTTTTTATCAAATCTCTTGGATTTGTACTTCTCTTCACCTTTAGTGTTCCAATCCTTCTTCTTGTGTGGACACTTAGATGCAAAGTGATATATATTTCCACATTTAAATCATTTGAAGGGCAACTTGCCTTGGTACTTTCCTGATCCTTTCTTTAGTCTTCTCACAAATTTTGCTTCAATTTCAGCAGGCTCAAAATCCTCATTCTTATCTTCTTTAAATGATGCTTCTCTAGAGGTGGGTTTATCTTTACCTATCCTCATTTCATAAGCATTCAGAGTTCCTAGGAGTTGATCAATAGGTACAACTTTTAGATCATTAAGTTCTTCTATAGCAGAGACCTTTGGGTTGAACCTATCTGACAGAGATCTCAAAATTTTCTGAACTAAAGAGGCTTCCTTAATTTTTTCACCAAGTCCTTTCATTGCATTTACTAGTTCTTCAACTCTCAGAAAGTACTTCCCAATAGTTTCATCCTCTTTCATATTTAGTTGTTCAAACTGTAATCTGTAGGATTGAAGCTTGTCACCCTTTACCTTCTTATTACCTTCATAACTGCTAATGAGTTTGTCCCACATTTCTTTGGAAGATTCTAAGTGCATAACTTTTACAAATTCCGCTTCTGCAAGCCCACTCAGAATAGCATTCATAGCCTTAACGTTGAATATGAATTCTAGCTTGTCATCCTTAGAAGCTAGTACAACTGACTTTACATAACCAGTCTCTACCACATCCCAGACATCTGCACCTAAAACCATTATGTAGGTTCTCATCCTAACTTTCCAAAAGGAAAAATTTGTTCCATTGAACAAGGGGGCCTTATTGGTTGAAGTTCCTTCATGGATAGTCATGTTTAATCTCTAGGATCTACCCTTAGATAAATGAAACCCACTTTGGTACCATTTGTTAAACAACTGA
>JZKD02S0442330.1:201111-215246 GCA_000966675.3 Picea glauca | reverse complement strand
AATTTCACATCTCCCTCATACTCAACCCACCATTCAAATGTTTTAACCATAAGATTTTTTTTACTTTCAATTACTCTCTCTAAATAAAGTTGATATAAAATTATTTTACTTAAGGTGGATGTTAAAATATTTTTGAATGCCACATTGAAATTGTTTTTTTCTTATTAATATTTTTTTTAATGCCACATGTCAACTCCATAATATTAAGCATTGAAAGAATTACTTTGAAAGCACCTATTAACAAAATCATAATTCTTTTACTTTCATTTACTCTATCTCTATACAAATATGATATAAAATTATTTTAGTTAATATGGATATTGAAATATTTTATTTATGGCCGACATTGAATTTTTGTTGTTGTTATTAATATGTTCTTTAATGCCATGTGTCAACTCCATATTGATCACAGAAGGAACTACACATCTCCCTCATAATAGTTTGTAGAAAGCGCCTTTCAACGCAATAAGATCTACAACTACAATATGTTTCCTTGCATGATTATCTCAATCATTTTTCATTCCATTGTTAGAACCTTATTTAAGGAGTATAGCCAACTAGGCCAAGAAGTCCACTAAGTAATGTAATAGAATGAGTCAGCTTGAAGTATAAAGAGTAGTTGACTAGGATGTTGATCTAGTTGATCAACCGATAGTTATGGAAATTATAACTACCTCCCATCTTGCAATTAGTAAAAGTACACAGAAACCTGGAATTGTAGGTAATTGTTGAGGATTAATAAAGACTACTTATTCTCTCTCTCTCTCTCTCTCTCTCTCTCTCTCTCTCTCTCCTCCTTTTATGTGTATGATTTGTATATTATGATTTATAGATTCACTATTGGAAACTTGAACAACTATGTAATCCCTTAGATTACAACATTTGTTCTGTTGTTGGTAGTACAGATCCAAGACAAAGACCTTGTATGGTAGATGCATGTAGGGATATTTTAAAGGATGAAAATTTATATTATAATGTAAAAACCTTCGTGAATCTTACTAGTCCTTAATATGCAAACTATAAAATGTTTGGCAATATTTTTGTAAAAATATTCAAATTTCTAAGGATTTTATAAAATTTTGTTGATTTTTAAGGTAAAATAATTAATGCAATGGAATTTGGGTGAATCAATTTTAGAAAAAATGGAAATTAGCAAAATCATTTTTGGGGAAAGCATGGAAAATTATCCCATGGGTGAAATTTAGCCCCTAAAATTTTCTCCAAATGCATGCATGCATATATGCTGTGTGAGAAGGAGATAAGTCATTTGTTAGAGAGAAAATTGGGAAACTATCTAAAAAACTATTCTAGAAGAAATTGGCTAACCTTTGCAAAAGCTAGGGCACAATTTTTTTACAAAAACCCATGATAAATTATTAGAGTTAGTACCTTTGGAGATAAGGAAGCTAATCGAAACATTTAACACATGACCACTTTAATAGAAGATGAAAAATTGATGAAATGTTTTCTTAGCATGGGCAAAACAAACTTATATGAGTGGGTTGAAAATATTATTGACAAATTCTATGAATAGAAAGCAATCAAGGAGCACACATTATTTGATGATGTGAAGAGGAGATTCTTCACTAACATACATGATAATTTCCTCTTCTACTTACCAAATTTACTATACAAGTTCCTTATCACAAAAGAAGTTAGGCACATTGTAGAAGCAATACCCCCTTTTAGAACAACACTATGTACCAATTGGAAAAAGAAGCAAGCAAAGTGGGAATACTTCTCAAGGAAATGATCATTAATGTTATGTCCACCCTCGTTGACAAAGAATAGCTAGACTCAAGGCCAACAATGGGGGGAAAATACTCATCAGATGTCTGTATAAAAAGGGAAGTCTGGTTGAGTTGATTTGAAAAAGAAGAGACCAGTGGAATAAGAAAGTATGTTGATGAAAAAAAATAAGAAACACATGACTAAGAGACAAAGAGAGTATATGTTGAATGAAGAAACCAAAAAAATAACAAAGAGAAGAATCAAAGATTATCAACCTGGCTTGTAGAAATTGAAAGAGAAAAAAGATAATTAAAAACATTTGAGTTAAGATCAGAAGTTGTGAACCCTTATCAATCAAGAAGAAAAGAAGGAAGCAAAGTGTTCAGTAAATAACATTCCAACCCTACCTAGGTGATTTTTGAAGGCCAACTAGGTGTGGAAGAGGAAGAAACTACAAGGTTCCTTAGGCTACAAATCCAATGGAGTGTTAGTTCCATGGAGTTATAACCCTATATGAGTTGAGCTGGGAAGATAATATAGATGTAGAAGTGGAAGAAACTATAACGGTTACTATTTTGGAGGAAAATTTTCAAAATGTAGAGGCTAGCATGGAAGCCCTAAAATTGAAAAAAAATGTTGAAAGTAAAGAGAGAAACGAGTTGGGACCTGTGATGATAAGAACACTAGACACACAAAGAAAAAGTCTCAATAAAAATGAAGTCCTTTGTCAATGTCTATATATTGAACGTAGTCTAACATCAATTTGGAGTTGACCGTATGAAGATGGTCAAGTCATGGGGAGAATATGTGATCCAAATTTATGAGTGGAATTAAATGAATAATATATTGAATACCATAACACAAAGATATAGAGAACAAAAACATATATCCAGTGAACAATATATTCTATTGAATAAAAAAAATATGATGAAACTGTAAAACTACAGAACTAAAACAACTTGCTCAAATGGTGGTAGCTATCTCTAAGAAAAGATGTGGCTGCTATGTGCATCCGTCTGAGCATAATGATTACAATGAGGCTACAGAGGAATTTTTAAAATTACGCATGAATGTAAAAACCCTAGACATCCCAAAACCTAACCCTAGGATATGAAACACCAAAATTTATATGGGACCTGATGGGTAAGTTGGTACCTCAACTTCTAGGGGTCATAAATTTTGCATACGACCTCTGTTTCAGGCATGCGATAGTTCGTTGGAAATATATTTTTGAGAACTACACATTATACCATCAAAATTTGGCTCTGTCTACAATTTGACTCTAGAAAGCCAAAAAAAAACATTGTTTAGGGCCCCTAAACGACCTTGGAAGTACAAAAATATGTACTGATATGAAAATTTCCAAAATAAGCCAGTTGGAATAGGTGGGAGACCAAAAATATCCACCTGGATGTTGTGTAGGGATTCAAGACAACCCCATAAGTGTAGAACCCATAATTACAAAGAAATTTCATCATTACAGAGAAACGTTCTGAACTAAAAACTATCAAGATGAGCTAGTTGGAATAGGTGTGTGGCCACCGATATCCACCTGGATCAGTTCTCCCCCCTTAGGAAGCAATGGTCTCTATTGTGTTGATTTCCCCCATCAGGTGAGGAAATTTATGTTGAATTTGGCCCCAGGTGAGCCACTTTCCTTGGTGCAGGAGTTTCCCTACCTTAACAACTTGATAAAGATGGATCCTCTACTAGGAAGTGCCCTTGACCTATGTGTCCACTATCTGATCAGTGGATGCATGTTCCATGTCGTCAAGTTTGAGATCTTTTGGTGTCAACTGTTATGCGATCTCCAAGGTGTCCAATAATGGTGGAAAATATGGCCAAAGGAGGTCCACATTGAACACTTGGTGCAAACCAAGGAAGGGTGGAGTGTTGAGCTTAAAATTATTTCTACCCACAACCTTGGTGATAGTGTAAGGCCCATAGAGAAGTGGGCATAGATCATGGTACTACTTGTACTTTGAATTGGATTTCTCCAAAATATCATGGACCTATTGGCAGATCTGTTGAATCTTCTCAATGAATTTGGTGGCTTTTTCAGACTCAGACTGAACATGGGAAGATTCTTTTTGTGTGGTTGCAAGAGGTAGTGAAACATCACTAGGACCTAAGGGTTGGAATCCTAGCCCCACCTGAAATGGGCTATGGCCAGTGGAGCTATGGAGAGTCGCATTGTAGTTGTCCTAAACACAGGAAAGACTCTCATCCCATGTACATGGAAGATCTGTTTATGGGTGGAAAGAAGTGGATTTAATGAGTTTGGTGTCCAAAAGTGACCAAAGAATTGACCAAAATGTGCTGAGGAACCTGCTATCCCGATCTGAGGTGATGGTATGTGGTTTCCCAAAATGGACCCACACCCATTCAAAGAAGATATTGGCAGTATTTGTCGCTATGATGCTCTTCTTGCATGATGTTAGAATGGACATCTTTGAAAACCGATCAAACACCACAAATACACAATCATTGTTGTGCTTGGTGGATGAAAGTCTAGACATATAATCCATCGAGATGGAGTCCCAAGGCCTCTCGGGAGTAGTAAGAGGGGTGTATAAGGCTTGCCTCTTGATGGATGGCTTGGAAATGGCACAAACAATGTAAGATATGATATACTTGATGACGTCCTGTCGAATTTTGGCCAATAAAAATGTTTCTGTAGAACGACCATAGTTTTCTCCATGCCAAAATGTCCTACCATCCGACTGTAGTGAGCCTCCCAAATTATCTTTGCACGCTCACTTGCGGGAACACATAGGTGGCCCAGATGGCATAAAAGTCCATCTTGAATGTAAAAATAGGTTAAATTCATTCATGTACCCAAGATCTGATAGGTGGTGGCGAAGTTAGGGTCATGCTGATAAAGTTGGGGCCACTCATATGCCTCATGCCCACCGGAATGGAGCAATGATTTGTGCTCCATGTCTTATACATGATGTTGAGATGGAACTATTGCAGGTATGTGGACCATTTTTTATGGAGGTCATTCTGAAACTTCCCCCATGTCTGTATGAATTGCAGAGGCTTGTGATTAGTGTGGATGATTGTCTCATGTCCCATAATGTAGTGTTTCCATTGACAATAGGCTTGCATAATGGAATAAATTTCCTTGTCATAGGTGGGGTATTTCTGGACGGTATCTGAGAGTTTCTCACTATGGTATATTATTGGATGACCATGTTGAGTGAGAACTGCACCTACAACATAGTCAGAGACATCAACCTCAATCTCGAATGATTGTTGTAGATTGGGTAAGGAGAGTATTGGAGTTGAGCACAAGTGATGCTTCAAATCATCAAATGATTTTTGTTGTGCATTACCCCATGTGAACTTTGCCTTGCCACCGCCCTTGGTTACTTGGCTGAGAGCCCATGCAATATGGGAGAATCCCAACATGAACCTTCGGTAGAAGTTGGAAAGTCCCAATAAGCTTCGAAGCTAGGTCAGTGTGGTCAGGGATGGCTAGTCATGGATGACTTGGATCTAACCTGGATCCACATGTACCCCATGATCATCAACAATGTAGCCCAAGTATTGGACCTTGTTCATGCAAAAGGAGCATTTTTCCAAGTTGGAATATAGCTTGTGCTACCACAGAGTGGTCAAAACCTACTAAATATGCTGCATGTGCTCCTCCCAAGTTCTGCTGAAGATGAGGATGTCATCCAGATATACCACCAAAAAAGAGTTGGTGAAGGGTCTCAATACATCATCCATCATTCTCATGAAAGTTGCTGGTGCATTTGTTAAACAAAATGGCATGACAAACCATTCAAAGAGACCTTCTTTATATTTGAAAGATGTCTTCCATACATCAGTTGGTTCGATGGGAACCTCGTGGTATCCAGACTTTAGGTCAATCTTGTTGAAGAAATTCCCCCCCTTGATTTGGTCAAGAAGGTCATCAATTCGGGGAATTGGGTACCGATTCATGACTGTGATTTTGTTTAATGCTCTGTAATCAATGCAGAGTTGTCAGGTCCCATCTTTCTTCTACACCAGTATAATCGTGCTTCCGCAAGAGGATAAGTTGGGTCGGATGTGCCCCTTTTGAAGAAACTCTTGGATCTGACGCTTGATTTCTTCATTTTACATCAGCGGGTGATGATAGACTAGTGCACCGAGGGTTAGATCAATTGGATGCTTGACTTGGAAGTGCGTCGGTACCTCAATGGGTGAGGAGAAGATGTCTCTATACTCTTCCATGATCCCATCCACTTGCTTCTGTTGCAAAGAGAGGTTCTGTGTAGAGGTCATGGATGTGGTGATGACCTTCTGCTTACTACGAGCACATATCACAAAGAAGACGAACTTCCCAGTCTATGAAATGACCTTACTATATTGCTTATCAAAGATTAAATAAATAACAGTAGGCGACTCTACCTCTGGTATCCTGTACAATTGTCTACCCAAAGTAATAATAACACTGTAGAGTCTAAACTCATATACAACATGTTGTTGAATTACTAAGAGGGGGGGTGAATCAATAATAGAGAAATTTAATCATTTTTAACCATGAATGCAAGTGTTATATCAATGTAGCATTATCATCCAATAGTTGTAGAGTAAATAAACAATGAACAAATGAGAAAGCATACACATACATAGTACACAAGTGTTTTTACGTGGAAACCCAAAGCGGGAGAAAACCACATAATTATTTTTCTTATGTCTTTAAGAATTGCATTCATTGGAAGCACCAACTTCCTTTTTTTTCCATCTGCAACTGGAAGGAGGCTCCAACCCCCTAGTTTCTCAGGCTACAACTAGAAGGAAGTTCCAACTCCCCAATTCTCCGGCTACAACCAGAAGGAGGCTACAACCCCCTAGTTTCTTAGGCTACAACCTAAAGGAAGCTCTAACTCCCCAATTCTCTAGCTACAATTGAAAGGAGGATACAACTCCCTATGTTCTTCGGCTACAATTGAAAGGTGGATACAACCACCTGTACTTCTCCCCCTCCAACCGCCCTGACGTAGAAGTAGAATGATGGAACCACTGTCACACTATCACTGTGAGATATACTACTGTAAATATGTACCAATCAATCTGTATCAACCTGTACCAATAACCTGTGCCAACATGTACCATAAACAAATGCATCAACCATGCACCAAACATGTACAAATAACCTGTTACAATAACCTGTCCAAACAACCTGTAATGAACCTGTACCATAAAAAAGTGCATCAACCATGCACCAACCTATACCATCAACAAATGCATCAACCATGCACCAAATATGTACCAATCATGCATCAAATACACATAAAATATGACTCATCAATATGTATCAACATCATCAACTATACACCTCATGTATGTGCCACCTCATCAACCATTTACCCAACATGTACCTCAACCAAAATGCCTCATCAATTTCATCATCCAAATCTGATTTGTAACTCTGTAATATACTTGGTGTATATGATCACATATCTGCAAACCTTCCTTAACTTTAACAACACGAGACTAACATTTTCATCAAACTTTACTTTAGTCTCACATGACTAATTTTGGATTAGTCAACAATCCTAACTTGGAATACTCATAACTATGTACTTGTAATGAATAAAGATATGAAAATTATACAAAATGTTCTTCATTTTCTTTTATGCAATTCCTCCAGGTTTCACTGCTTGGAACCTATCAGAAAAGGAGTTATAGAAAAATGTCATACCTTGTTGAATTCTGTCTTATTCTAGAGAGCGAACTTGTAGAGCATGCCTTGCACAGAATTTTTGTTGTATGGATCTGAAAATGGTACAAAAAATACTACAAAATCTACTCTAACCAATACATTTTGTCTTACATAATTTGGATTTGTTATGAAGATGTTATGGCGTTTTTACCTGAAACACATGTTGTAGACTAGTTTCAGGACTAACCACAAACCCTATTTTCCACGGAGTGTAACTCCAAAATTGCAACGACCCACAAGATGAAATTTTTATCACAACTACTTGGATATGTTTCCTTAACGACCTCCCAATTTCATGGTCTGAATCATTCTAGAAAAAACGTTATTGAGAAAATGGTGAGATGACTTGTAAATAACATACCTTAGAAAACATCATCAAAAGAATTTATCCTCCCTTGAATTTCGACCTTCTTTACTTGACCTTCCCTCTGTAATTAGGCTTAGATATCCTTTGGTTACATCAATCACTTGTAGATATTCAATATGCTCAAGTGTAATTAAAATGAGAGAGCCTTGCCTCTTGTTTATACTCTCATGTAGCTTCCTCAAGGGGTTACCTTTTAACCATGTTAACCCACTTTCCTTATTTTAGGGTTAACCCACTTCTAACCACTTGTCCAATTAGTAATTTCTCCATTAACTTTATTATTTAAATAATTTATTTTGTATCCACTTTGACTTATAGTACACTCATCACTTCACTTTATTATTACCTTCTAAAATCTCTTAAACCACTTTCTTTATTTTAGGGCTAACCCACTTCTAACCACTTAGTAATTTCTCCATTAAATTTATTATTGAAATAATTTATTTTGTATCCACTTTGACTTATAGTACACTCATCACTTCACTTTATTATTTAAATAATTTCTTTTTTTCAACCACTTTGACTACTTTGACCTTTTAGGGCTTCTAGATGACTCATGAGGGTTATCCAACTTCACATGACCATAACTCTCTAACCGTGAGGACTTATGTGATGTTCCACATACCACCGGAAATGGCATGACATGCACTATCCATCCAGAAAATTATTACCTTCAAATGTATTAAAAATCATACCATTATACATCAAACAAACTTGGGTCCATTACCCAAACCTTTGTGCTACCAGAATTCTCTACCAGAATTTCTTCAAGGGTTGACATCAATGAAAACCAACCCAATTAATAAAAAATATCCCCCTTTGACATTGATGTAAACACTCTGATGCAATACTGAAGTCATATGACTCATGCTCCCCCTATGACCATCGCTACCCCTCGAGCCATGCCTCTATTCTCTTTCTCCAACCATTTACCTTTGCATCACATAAATCTCTCCCACTTTGTTATCAATGGAAAATGTATCTTTCCATCCGAGGCTTCTCCCCCTAACTGAACTGTCCTTGGGGATACTCCCCCTGACTGAACTCTTCTTGAAACCGATCCCCCAACCTGAACTGACCTCTTTATGGTGCTTCCTCGTGTAAATCTAAGACATATAAGATAAGCATTCAAAAGAATTCATTTTGGAGTAGAAATTACTCCGAGTCTCTTGAGAAAATACTCAAAGGATTCCCTTGGAAGCGGTTTTGTAAATATGTCTGCTAGTTGTTTTTTTGTTCCCACATATTCAACTTTGATGTTCTTCTCTGCAACATGTTCCTGTAGAAAGTGATACTTTATTGGAATGTGCTTCGTCTTGGAGTGCATCATCGGGATCTTTGAGATACTGATGACACTTATATAATCACAATAGATTGGAATGGGCTCATCATACTCAACCTGTATATCTGTCAAATTTTGTTTTATCCATAGAACCTGAGTACAACATCCTGCTGTTGCAATATACTATGCTTCGACTGTAGATAAAGATACTGATGATTGTTTCTTGCTTATCCAAGATACTAAACACTCACCCAATTAGAACAATGCTCCACTGGCACTTCATTGGTCATCAATGCAACCTACCCAATCTGTACCTGTGTAGAAAATAAGTGTTAGATATTTTACTTTTGGATACCATAATACAAACTCTTCCGTTCCTTTGAGATATCTGAAAATCCTCTTCACTGCTAATACATGTGATTCCTTTCGTACTGCTTGAAATCGTGCCACCTGTCCAAATGTCTACATTACATCTGGTTTGTATGCTGTCACATATAGTAAGATACCAATCATTGACCTGTATTGCCTCTGGTCTATAGACTTTGAATCATCATCTTTGCTCAACTTGCAACTAGTTTGCATATGAGTGGTAATTGGTTTACAATCTTCCATTCCAAACTTCTTTAGCATTTCTCTATTATACTTAGTTTGAGAAATAAAAATTCCTTGGTTGCTTTGGCATATCTGAAGACCCATAAAGAAGGATAGTTCTCCAAGTAATGACATTTCAAATTCATTCCACATATCCTTTGCAAATTTCTAGATTAATATGTCATCAATACTTCCAAAAATAATATCATCAATATAAACTTCAATTAATAAAATACCATCTTGAGTTACCTTGATGTAGGCACTTCCTTTTCTGAACCCTGCCTATTGTAGATATTTATCCAATCTATAGTACCATGCTCTAGGAACCAGTTGTTCAATGTAGACTTCTTCTTCAAGTTCCCTGTTCAGAAAAAAACTGATTTCACACCCATATTTGTCCATACTGTTCAAGACTATGCCACACAACTGTCCATAATTTTGAATCATATGCAATTGTACTATCATGAAGTACTACTGCAACTGATTAATATATGATATTGTATTTCTGCTATCTGAATGCACTGAATCCGTTTACTCAAATTCTACAAGTTGCTTGAAGGATGGTTCTCTGGTTTGTCTCAACTACCACATAGACCCCCCTGTCTATTATTCATATTATCAGGGAGTCTCTAGGCCAGATGGCTCAGAACAATTCCTTATCTAAAGTGTATTCATCATCATCTTCATTGGTAGATTCATCATCTCTCTGATCTTTCACTTATTTCTTTCTGTCTGTGGATTCATCTTTCACTACATTGTCTGAAAGTACAATATCTTGAACCTGTTCCTTATTTACTTGTCCTTCTTTTCTTTCAGTTATTTTCCAAACCTTTCTATATCTGACTTCTTTATTTTTCTCTGTAGAATTTTCTTCATCTTGTTTTATTGCCAATCTTTCAATCTCTAGGACCTAGTCTTTGTTCACCCGTTCTTCGTGTTTTCTTATCCATACTTTCTTATATCTGATATCCGTGTTCTCTTTCATGGAAGTATTGATCATCCTTCTACAATCACTAGCTATGTGTCCATAATTATGACATTTTTAACAATCAATGTTACGTGGGGCCACATAGGCATTTATTGCTTGAACATTTCTTTTATAATCCCTGCAATCTGCAACTTTATGTCCAAAATTAGTACAATAAAAACAATGGCCATAAAAGAAATTTGCATACCTGGGAGCAAATGATCTTCTTTTTGGTGTAGTCCTTCTAAATTTCTTCCTTGATTAATCACGATCATGATTGAAGCTTCTTTGTGTCTTGAACATGGATGGTCTTCTTGAAGATGTATCTTCAATAGTTTTATTAGATTTTGGTTGACCTTGAGTCCTTCCTTTGAGTACTTTTGCATAACTCTTTCTATTTTTTTCATTCTTCTTTTCTAGCAACCAAGAGTGCTTCTCTTTATTCTCTATAAATGATGTGGATGCTTATGTCTCTTCAAATTTCTTGTCGAGCTTGGTGGTTTTACTTCTCAATGTGACAAATTCTTCTTCAAGCTTCTCAACCTCTTCTTCTTTCTTCATTATCTTAGACTTCATGACTTATTTGTTCTTTTTGCTTCTTTAAGATGTATTTTTAATGTGATTATTTCTTCTTCAAGTCCTTTCTCTTCTTGACCAAACTCTACCTCAAGATGGTTTTGATCATTAGTTATTTCCTTAAGGTGATCTATCAATATATTCTCTCTCATTTCTTCTTCTTCCTTTTGTGCTGCTATGTTGGCTTCCAAATACTGCTTTTCATATTCAAGATTTTCTTCGATCTTTCTGGCTTCTTCTAGATGAGTTCTTAAGTTTTTGATGACCTGTTGAACTTCTTAAAAAATGTGAACACTTTCCTTTTGTTTCATCAACTCTTTCTTGAGTGACTTGTTTTCTTCTCTTTCTTTTCTTAGTTCATATAAAGCAATAATCAATTCTGCTTCATAATTTTCTTCCTTTTCAATTAGTTTTCCTGCCTCATTTCCTTCATGGCATTCTATTTCAAGATGTTCGTGTTTTTCACAATTAAATAAAAACAACATACCTATATTGATTATGTACTCTTCATTTTCTGAATCTATTTGACATGGTGAACATATTTCTTCTTTATCTGTACCTGCATCTTCTTTGGCATTTTCTGAATCTGCGATGGGTGAACAATATATGTCATGTAACTTATCCCAAAGTTCTTTGGCTGATGAAAATTTACCAACCTTTTTTCTTACCAGATTAGGTTATCCTTCCCACATGAAATCCATTGTTATTTTGTTATTCTTCTTCAATTCCTTCTTGGCTGCAGTCTTTTCCATTTTTGAACTATCATATCCTATAATAACTGATACCCAAATATAATACCCCTGTGCCTATAAAAATACTTTCATCATTCCAATCCATAACTCATAATTTAAACCATTTTGACCATTAAACAATGGTACTCCATTCTCAGAATAATCCATGATCTCCTTCCAGTGGTTAAACTGTTTCATGAAGGAACCCTCTTTGATACCAATTGTTGGATTACTGAGGGGGGTGAATCAGTAATAGAGCAATTTAATCATTTTTAACCATGAAATTCAAGTGTTATATCAATGTAGCATTCTCATCCAATAGTTGTAGAGTAAATAAACAATGAACAAATGAACAATCATACACATACACAATACACCTGTGTTTTTACGTGGAAACCCAAAGAAGGAGAAAACCACATAATGATTTTTATTATATGTATTTAAGAATTATATTCATTGGAAGCACCAAATTCCTTTGTTTTCTAGCTACAACTGGAAGGAAGCTCCAACCCCCTAGTTTCTCAGGATACAACTTGAAGGAAGCTCCAACTCCCCAATTCTCTAGCTACAACCAGAAGAAGGCTACAACCCCCTAGTTTCTTAGGCTACAACCTGAGGGAAGATCCAACTCCCCAATTCTCTCGCTACAACCAAAAGGAGGCTACAACTCCGTATTTTCTCTGGCTACAATGACCTTTCCTTTCCCCGTCCAATCGCCCCAATGAAAAAGTAGAATGATGGAACCACTGTCACACTATCACTGTGAGATATACTACTATAAACCTGTACCAATCAACCTATAAAAAACTTGTAACAACCTGTACCAATAACCTATGCCAACATGTACCATACATCAACCTGTAACATAAAAAAATGCATCAAACATGCACCAAACCTGTACAAATAACCTGTCACAATAACCTGTCCAAACAACCTGTAATCAACATGTACCATAAACAAGTGCATCAACCATGCACTAACCTGTACCATCAACGAGTGCATCATCCATGCACCAAATATGTACCAATCATGGATCAAATGCACACAAACTATGACTCATCAAGATGTACCAACATCATCAACTATGCACCTCATGTATGTTCCAACTCATCAACCGTGTACCCAACATGTACCTCAACCAAAATCCCTCATCAATTTCATCATCCAAATCTGATTTGTAACTCTATAATAGACCTGGTGTATATGATCACATATCTGCAAACCTTCCTTAACTTTAACAACAAGAGACTAACATTTTCATCAATCTTTACTTTAGTCTCACATGACTAATTTTGGATTAGTCAACAATCCTAACTTGACATAATCATAACTATGTACCTGTAATGAATAAATATCTAAAAACTGTACATAATGTTGTTCGATGTCTTTTATGAAATTCCTCCAGGTTTCACTACTTGGAACCTCTCAGGAAATGAGTTATAGAAAAAATGACATACCTTGTTGAATTTTGACTCATTCTAGAGAGAAAACTTATAAAGCATGCCCCACACAAAATATTTGTTGTATGGATATGAAAAAGGTACAAAGAATACTAATGAATGTACTCTAACCAATAAATTTTTTCTTACATAATTTGGATTTTATATGAATAAGTTATGACGCTTTTACACAAAACACTTGTTTTAGAATAGTTTAAGGACTAGCCACAAACCCTATTTTCCACGACGTGTGACTCCAAAAATAAAATGACCCACAAGATGAAATGTTTATCAAAGCTACTTGAATATGTTTCCTCAATGACCTCCCAATTTCATGGTCTGAATCATTCTAGAAAAAACGTTATTGTGAACATGGTGAGATGATCTGTAAATAACATAACTTAGAAAACATCATCAAAAGAATTTATCCTCCCTTGAATTTCGACCTTCTTTTCTTCACCTTCCCTTTGAAATTTGACTTAGATATCCTTTGGTTACCTCAGTCATTTGTAGATATTCAATATGATCAAGTGTAATTAAAATGAGAGAGCCTTGCCTCTTATTTATACTTTCATGTAGCTTCCTCAAGGGGTTACCTTTTAACCATCTTAACCTTGTTTCCTTATTTTAGGGTTAACCCACTTCTAACCACTTGTCCACTTAGTAATTTATCCATTAAATTTATTATTTAAATAATTTATTTTGTATCCACTTTGACTTATAGTACACTCA
>JZKD02S0442330.1:154007-165070 GCA_000966675.3 Picea glauca | reverse complement strand
ACGAGAGAGAAGGCTTGGGTTTGGGGCCTGTCGAACGAACTAACGCCTTGAATGCTTCCAATGGATCTTTTCCCTTCTCGGCGCTTTGATCTGGGGCCATCGTAGCCATCCTCCTGCAAACAAGATCAAATCATAGTGGTGAGCCAATACCACTATACCCACCCGCATGCAAACCCGTAGGTGGTCTCAGGCCTCGCAGGGACCCTTTGAAGGTGCTGCCATGGAACCCTAACTGCTGTAGGCCGCGTCCTATGACTCTACAAACGCGTGCGCAGAGGGGGGACGCTCTGATTGAGTGCCGGGGCCCTGATCGGTGCTGGAACACGCCTTGTGATCGTGAAACCAGAGCTGAAGCGGTTAGGGTTTAGGCCCTAGCCGCTTTGCATTTCCGTCTCACAGACCTGTGCATTTTTACATCCATATTAAAACCTTGTTACTATATATATTAATACTCAATTTTCCTCATTCTAACCCTAGATTTTTATATAGATGTATATATACTATTATTAATACTTATATTTAGTTACGATATATAAATCCTAATAGCATAAACCCTAAATCATAAATAACCCCTACTACATATATTAACACTATTAAATATCCTAATCATATTAATTTTTTTATCATTCTAAACCCTAAAAGCATAAATAACCCCTACTACATATTCTAAGCATTATTAAAAACATCCTAATCATATTAAAATCACACACACACACACACACACACACACATATATATATAATCCATACTTAGGTCATTATTAATCATTATCATTTGTTTTTATTAATTTATTTGATTTTTTTTATTTTTTATTTTTTGTTTAGCTCTTAAATTAGGGTTTATAGATAGCTGACTTGTTTAAATTCTAAAAATTGTCATGCATCTAAAGTATTAATTGACAAAAATAACATCAACTATGGATTATCACTTAAAACCCTCACCACATAAATTTGAAAACAACAATACTATTATTAGTCAAAATGAGAAACCATTTCCTAAAATATGTATTCAATTACATGAAAAACATTTATCAATATAACATACTCCAAGAGAATTAATATGATCAATAAATTTATCCCAATGTTCTTTAGCACCAATGGCATTATCTCCATGGAACAAAGGAAAAATTTCCAAAGAATCGAGTATATTTCATTAGGATTTACACTTAGATAATGATATACACTTCGCTTAGAATGATATACAAAAGAATTCCAATGCAAAATTATTATCTTTGTGCAATTGTAAAGTAATTTGTCCAAGTTTGCTTTATAAGATGAAAAAAAGGATGTGACTTGTGTTTTTGGTGGTGAATTAATTTTGTTTGATGGTGCATTTTTATCTTGTAGAATTTTGGTGCAAGTTGTTATTATATATACATGTTTTTCAAGAAGATCGCGAGGATATAAAGATTGTAGTTCTAAGATTATCACTTCACGTAGGGAAACACAATTTCTTAGTTGTTTTTGGAAGATATTGAGCACGGATTTACTGTATAATTCAACACAACATCTAGATGAAAAGGTGAAGGTTGTGAACAAAAAAATTGGATAATCTTATGCTATGCAAGTAACATACTAAATCTATGTGATAATTTATTAGCATGGGAAGAGTTTTCTAACAATAACATGAGTGAATAAATCAATAGAGTTGTGACTTTTTTTTAATTTGTTTATGGTTGTACTCTAAGGGGTTGTATAATTTTGATTGATTTGCTTATTAGAATAAAGAGAGCTCATGAAATAAAGTCATGCATTGATTAATTAAAGTCATGTACTAATTAATTGAAGATGGAGATATATGTACGATTTTAAGAGAATTTGAAAGAAAATGGCATGAGAAAGAAGATGTGTACAAATTCAAATAGGTGGTTTAAGAGATTCTGAGAGGGTGATTTTGTGATAGTATATGTAATTAAAGGGAACTATCATAAATAAACATAAACATAAAATAAGTTGATTGTGAGGGAGATTGGACTGTGTAAAGTGAAGAGGAAATTTGGGAATAATTCTTATGAATTATTGTTTTAAAGATGGTAGGCATATCATTAATATTAAATGTGAAATGTCTTTATGGTTTTGTAGGTTACAATTTAGGTGAAGATGGGTAAGTAAAGAAAGAGAATGTTGAACTAGATTTGATGGAATGGATGCCAAGGAATGGTTTAGGTGGCAAGTTGAGTTTTCCATCGTCTAAAAAATTGTATTAAAATCTTACCATATTTACAACAATTTTGCTAATTTTGAACTTTAGATGCATTTTTTGGTGAGTTTGATATAAGAACTATTTACAATGGTTGAGATGATTTCCAAACATGCATATCTCATAATAGACTCTACACATGCAAGTTATGGCCTTAGGAATCCCACATGCCTTTCACCACCTCAAATCCTTTATCTAGGTGGATATCAGTGGCCACCCACCTATTCCAACTCACTCAAAACAGTCTTCTGACAATTTACTATTTTTAGTAGTTTTTCGGTTCCTAAACTTTGAGGGTCTAAATGAAGTTTTTTCAAGATCAAACACCTCAATGATAGTTGAAGGCTTTGATTGATCCTCAAAAAGTCCATCCCCTAGGTCATGAGTCAGTTTTCTTCTATTTATATCTTGATGACATTACTTTTATTTCTATTTGTATCTTGATATCTAGATAAACTACCCAAGTTACTAGAATATCTTTAATCAAACCACATACTTTGAATTATCTAGAATCCATAGAGAATATATTCTTTAATATTATAAGTTTTCTTTTATTTTTATAGAAAATATATAAGTAAAAAAAACATATAAAATACGAAAATGAAATGAAGTTGTATAATGTTTCAAATTGTGATGATTTATTTATTATTATAAGTTTAATTTTATTTTAATGAGAAAATATATTAGTAAAAAAAACCATATAAAAAGCTAAAAGTTAAATGCAATATTCAATTAATTTAGGTTCGTTTTATTTTTAATCTTCGTTTACTTGTAAGATGGAGTATTTGTTTGAGTTCAAGCTACTCACTAAAGGGCCCGAGTTTACATTGATATATCACTTGGACTTTTTACCCACATAGTATCATGACCTTCATTATATTACATATGGCAACATGGCCATTAACTTTAACTTTATGTTGACTACTTTACAAACTGGCTGCATGAACGGAAGAGCTGTTGTGCAACCCACCATCTGCTACGGTCTAGTACAGACAGCATTCGGGTTTGATATGTTAGAATGAATCCGGAAGAGGGGGGAAACCCCCCTCATACAACAAATTTACGACCAACGATAGAACAAGAATAAGAGACAAAAGGCCCTCATTCGAGCCGTCGTTGTAGCTATGCGATCAACTCTTTGCTAGAGAACAAGGACTCAGGAAAGAAATGAATGTGGAATCAGGAACGTCCCATCCAAAATCATCTCATGGTTGGGAGCCTGACAAATGCATCTCGCAATCGGATAAACCACCGAGATATCTCATAAGCTCAACAAGATTGGGTGAACACACATAGTTCATGTGGGAGCATTCCCTCATAGGCAAGTTTCTGGGACTATGGTCGTCCAAACATGACCTAAACCGATGGATAAAACACTGGTGGAACCCTAAGGGGGACTACGAGGTTCAATTCAGCTCAAAGGGTTTTTTCACAATCATCTTGTACAACCTAGAAGACAAGGATATAATCTTTGAGAATGGGCCATACTTCTACAACTTGGTAGGGCTATTCTTATGCTTCTAGACGAAGAGACTCAACCTAGACAAGGAGGACTTCACAATGGCTCCAGTTTGGATCCGATTATACTCCTTATTGCAAGAGTTCTGGCTGGAGGAAATCCTTCTGGGAATCGGGAACACAGTGGGGCACTATGTCAAAATATCGAAAGCCACAAAGCAGAGGAAATACACTTCATACGCCCAAATCTGCGTATATATGAACATCTCTAAGGCTCTCCCGAGATCTGTAACGTTGGAATATCAGGATGAGGACTGGCAACAGACGCTGGACTACGAACATATCTCTTTTTGCTGCAGGAAATGCCATGAACATGGCCACCTCTTCAAAGACTATCCTCTGAATATACAAGCATCCAAGTTCAGCAATACCAAGTAGAAAGATGGCTTCACCACTGTCACAGGAATGAAAAAAAAACCCTATGAGAAATCAGAATCCAGATCCATGACCCAAGATCTCGACAAAAAACTCTTATGAGATTCTGAATTAGCTACCGACAGATGAAGAAATCCAAGATCCGCACAAAGAAAAACAACAGGAGAAAGGAAAGAACCAAGCCACACCTTCTTTTGGCCCAAATCGCGAGATCAACCCAGAAGACGGGGGAGGCATAGATGGAGACACCCTGATGCAGTTGGATGATCGGGATCTCGTAGGCATCGAACTAGAAAAACTCGAGGAAGATCTCAATCAAAAGGATCTGCAAGCCCTCCTTGAAGAGCAGCTCTGAAAGGTACATAAAGTCTTTCTTGACTCCACAACAAGACTAGGTATAGCCACATACCTAAGCTCAACTCAAAGAGGGTACCGCGGGAGAACAAGAGAAGGGGAAGAAAATCATCCCAACAACTCATCAAGGAGGCAGGCAATCTCATGCTCAATTCAGGGTAGATCCAAAAGCTCTCGAAGGGATGCCTCCACCCAACACCACAATCATTATGATGAAGATCATCACCCGAAACATCAGGGGACTCAATGGTCGATCTAAACAAAGGATCCTCCGAGATTGCATCAGAGTAGAAAATCCATATATCCTACTATTACAAGAAACAAAATGTGCTGGTACAGAGGCAGAAACCATCTTCCAGTGCATCTGGAGGGGTTGTGAGTTCATACTCATAGACTCCACAGGGGCTTCAGGGGGACTAGTCATTCTCTGGAACTCCAACAACATCACTTTAAGCAGACCTTTTTCCACCATAGGCACACTCACTTCCCACTTCAAGATCAAAGGATCGACTCAGGAGGGTGATATTACAAACATCTATGGACCCCAAAGCCAATAGGAAAAAGAAAAAATCATGAAGAGGTTAACCCACATCAAAACATTTTTGAACATGCCCAACTGGATCTTAAGGGGAGACTTCAATATGATCCTATTGCTGGAAGAGAAAACAAGAGGAAACAAACGACTAGAGCCAGACAATGGTAAGTTCAAAACCCTCATAGATCAATTAAATCTAGTAGACATTGAAAATCACAATGGCACATTCACTTGGTCCAACCATAGATCAGAGCACCAACACGTTGCTTGTCGTCTGGATCGCTTCCTTGTAGCAAAAGAATTAATAGAAGTAGACCCGACTATGGAAAGTCACATTCTCCCAAAATCAGGATTGGACCACTAGCTAGTGGCCTTCTACCTAGAAACCGGGGCAATGCCCAAGTATAAACCCTTTCGGTTTGAGAAGTTTTGGCTTTCACACCCTGACTTTCATCAGCTTGAAAAATCCTGGTGGGCTCAAGTAGAAATAGATCATGGTACATGCATGTACAAATTCCAGCAGCGCCTCAAAAAATTCAAGGAATCACTGAAGCTATGGAACAAACATACCTTTGGAAATATATTCCAAAACATGCAAGACATAGAAAAAAAACTAGCAGAGATACAAAAAAATTTCATTTCAGGAACCCGGACCACTGATCTAATGGAAGAGGAGGAGAATCTCTAAGCGCAACTAGAAGAGAGGAAAAAACAAGAGGAAATTATGTGGAGACATAAATCCAGGGTCCAATGGCTCAAAGAGGGGGAAAATAACGCAAAGTTCTTCCACAGAGCTATGGTGCATCGCTGATACATAAACATAATAACTCATTTGGAGGATGCCCAGGGAAATCCAATAAAGGAACACACCCAAATCAAGGAAGAGCTCAAAAACTATTACAGAGATCTACTAACGGAAACCAGTGAGGATAGAACGACAACAATCCAGTGGGTAACCAGTCACATACCCTCTCTGGTGACTCCAGAAAAGAATGCATCACTGTTGAGACCCATCACTCAAGAAGAAGTGGACTAGGCAGTGAAAGAAATTCCCTTAGGAAAGGTCCCCGACCTGGATGGATTCACCACTGACTTCTTCCACCACTGCTGGCATTTAATTAGGGAAGATGTATGGAAGGTAGTCGAGGAATCCAAGACCTCAGGCCAAGTCCTCTTCGCTCTCAAAGCTACCTTTCTTACCCTAATTATGAAAGAGGAGCGGGTCACTAATCCCAAACATTTCAGACCAATTTCCCTCTACAACGTCATCTACAAAATCATTACAAAGGTGATTGCAAAGCACCTTAAGCCAATTTTGCCTTTCTTCATATCCAAGGAACAAGCAGGCTATGCATAGGAGAGAAAAATCATGGACATCATCATACTGGCTCATGAGTTCATCCACTCCCTCAAGACGACCAAAATACCAGGTATTCTCATCAAACTAGATCTCTCAAAAGCTTTTGACAGAGTCAACTGGTAGTACCTCCGCTCCATTTTAGAATCCTTTGGCTTTGATAAGCAATGGGTAAATTGGATCTTCAACCTCACCTCCTCATCCTTCTTCTCCATTCTCGCCAGTGGGGTGCCTTCCCAACCATTCTCCCCTTCCAGAGGCATCAGACAGGGTGACCCCCTTTTGCCTTTTCTGTTTGTGCTCATGGCGGAAGGCCTGGGGTGTTACATCAAGACAACGGTCCTGAAAGGCTCCCTCAAGGGCTTACCCATGAACAACATCCAACTGACACCTTCGCATAGTCAATTTTTTGATGATACCCTCCTCATGAACACCCCAACCACATGAGAGGCCAACAAGCTCAACTCCATCCTCTCTGATTTTGTAAAGGCCTCAGGGATGACTCTCAACCTAGACAAATCCAAACTCTACTTCTTCAACACTCCGATAGCTATCCAAATTCATATCTCCAGACTCCTGGGTATACCCAAGAGCTCCCTTCCGTCTAACTACCTAGGCATTCCTCTAACCGACGCGTCGACAAGATCCATTTCCTAGGACAGTCTGCTTCTTTCCATTTCCAATAGGCTGAATAACTGGACCTTTAGGCCCCTCAACATTGCAGCCAGACTGGTCCTGCTCAAATCAGTTTTTCAAACCCTACCTACTTACCTTTTCACAGCCTTGGCAGCCCCAAATAAGGTCATCAGAGAAATCATGAACCTTCAATGCAACTTCCTTGGCATGGGCACCAACCAAACAAGAAATGGGCGCTAGTAGGATGGGACAAGCTCTGTATGCCCAAAAGTATGGGAGGGCTGGGACTTCGTGATCAGGGAAAACTCAACTAAGTTATGGGTGCCAAAATGTGGTGGAGATGGCTAAAGACCCCAACAACATTATGGGTGCAAATCTGGAAACAAAAGTACGCTCCACTCACGCAAGTAGACCAACTCATTCGACACAATGACCAAATATAGGGATCCAATATTTGGAACATAGCCTAGAAAAACAGAGACTTAGTGCAAAAGCATGCCTTTTGGGAGATATGAGATGGAGAAAGTGCATTGTTCTGGCAGGACTCGTGGCAACAACACAAACCTTTAAGTGACCTGGAAGAACTCAACCCCCTTAGACAAACACTAAACTAGGCCACATTTCTAAGGGTCAAAGATCTTTGGAAAAATGCAGATCAAATATTGTCGTGGCATTAATGGAAAACATCTACTCAGGAGCTACTGGTCCTAGAGGACTTATACCTACAGGCTTGGCAACACTATGCAAGTCACAGGAAAATCCCCAACCGAGAAGGCCCGAATATTCTCAGATGGGGGCACTCCACCACTGGTAACTTCTCAGTCAAAGAGGCCTATTATCTACATGACAACTACCAGAATCATGATAGGGGGAACATATGGAACAAGGTATGGAGCCCCTCACTCTGGCCTAAAGTGTCCACCTTTTTATGGCTTATAGCGCACAACCGTGTCCTAACCTAGGATAACCTAAGGAAAAGAGGTTTCATAGGGCCCTCAATCTGCGCCTTATGCCAACAACAAGAGGAAATAAAGGAGCATCTCTTCAACAACTATCCCTTCAGTCAATGGATTTGGGATCAAGGAGCTCAAGTAATGCACAGATCAAATAGAGACAGGAGCAACATCAATGACACAATAGAAAATTGGGATTCACTCTCCTACATAAATCCTATTCTGGCACACATTTGGAAACTCCTCTCGGGATTCACTCTCTTGCAAATTTGGAAGGAAAGAAACAAAAGAATCTTCCACTCCAAGGCCTCCACACCAACCCTAACTTGGGATAAAATTTTCACTCTCATTAAAGAAACAATCAGAAGCAAACCTTGGAAACCAGAGGACCTAAAATGCACTCTGAAGGAGCAATTCATACTTCAGATCTGATAGCCTAACTCGACTAATCAACTTGAGGTAACTGCACCCAAACGCCAGCACAGTAGCCCAACCACCTGGTCCCCTCCTCCAACAGGATTCATAAAGATCAACTTTGATGGGGCATCCAAAGGGAGTCCGAGACCTGTGGGATATGGATCCACACTCAGAAACTCTAATGGCGAGATCCTATGCGTGGTAGTAGGATACTTGGGGGAAAGAACAAACAATGCGACAAAGCTTACTGGCCTTTTACAAGGTCTCCAAGCAACAATCGATAACCATTGCCACAAGCTTATCCTGGAGGGGGACTCACAAATTGTCATTCAGCTAATCACCAAGATTCTCCATGGGGAAAGCCTGATGAAAATTTCACCCAGTTGGAGACTCTCAGGGCTGCTAAAGGGATTCGAGGCCCTCCTTAGAACCAACCTCAACATCATACCCTCCCATGTGAAAAGAGAAGCAAAACAGGGTAGCGGATTACCTGACAAATGAAGGGGTAGCAACGAAGAGGGAACACATCTACTGGGAGACACACATCTATGAAAGCTTAGATATCTCAGACCGATGTCAAGTTCTTTCCAATAAGGATTTACTAACGCCAGATGGGGTGCCACGTCGAGAAGATTGGCCACGAGGTGGAGAGCTTGGCAGGGCCTTAAATACAGGCCACCGACACCCATCTCCTCATCATTAAGATGTGAGAAAGCCTGAGAAACCAAGCCCATGGGAAGAGGCCTCTCACACGTGTGAAGAGGACAGACGCACAGGGCACTAGGGGATAGCCTTAATGGCTAATCCTGTCGCGGTTACCCTCTTGTTTATCAGGGGTTCTGGATGGGATACAATGCATTTTGAATTCGATCAGCCGAAGTTTGAAGTTTCTGATCGCTGGTGCAGAGAAAGCCACCAAGTTGATGTGCTGGTTATAGTTATAATCATCCACATGTCGAGAGCAATAGGCCGACCTCACAGAGGTGCAACATGGTATGCATTTGATGCTTGCGGGAAGAGACAACAAAAATTTGAGAGGGCATTGTCCATAGCTTGGATGCAGAGAGCCTATAAGACCAGAAATCCTAGGACGCCACCCATGGCCTATGTGGAGGAGATTGCTCTAGAAGAACCCATCCAGGTTCCTCTGGAACATCTTCTCTTCACTGTTCCTAATAACTGGAATCCACCAACCTACTTTCCGAACGAAGCTAAGCCATGGGTCGCAGAGACGCCGCACAGTCACAAGGAAGGTGACCTAGCAGAGCAACCCACCACTTGCTATGTCAAAGAATAAATCATGGATGGTGTGGAAGCGACGACGACTTCAACAACAGGTGAATTCTCAAGGGAAGCAGACCACCAGGAAGCTTAGTGAGGACAACAAGACAGGCGCACGACTGGAGAAACAAAGGAGAGTTGGGTAAGGGAGGGTGGCAGGGTATCAGAGCCACATCCCCTCTCTTTCATGCAGGAAGTACAGCATGCCCAGCCTCCATTCCTCCACTCAGAACACCTGGAGTTGATATTTGGAACAAGAAGCCTGGTGGAAGACCAAATCGAACGTGCCCTCCAAGTCAACCAACGCCTCGACATGCTGTATGATGCCTATTCCAACATGTCACCAGGACGACGGTGCCCAACGTGTGCCCTTCACGCTCCCAACCAGAGTGAGAAGAAATGAAGCAGATGATGGAACCACTGGGTAATTGCTACTTTGAATGTTTCTGGTTAGAGGTTTTATTTTGTTTAGAACTAGGGCTTTAGCTCTGTTAAACTTTCAATATGCTGTCAGCGGTAAGCTTAGGAAACATTTCCAGACTAATGGTTGCCATACGTCCTGGTTTCCTTCGGGCAAGACATATGGTAGGCCGGTTTATGAAACAAGTTGCATGGAAGCCAAATTGCCCCTTTTCCTTTTTTTTGGGGGGATTGGCGGCATTCCAAGGCTTTTTTGTAACCTTAATTTTTTAATTCAATGGATCCCCCCTTTTTTTCTTTAAAAAAAAAAAAAAAAAAAACACAAAAAAAACTTTAACTTTATGTTACCACAATTTTTTTTTTCTATTTTTCTCTTTATTGAACATTCATAATTTTTTTATTAAAAACTGTTTATTGTTTATGAGTGATTAATAACTTATTTTCAGTAGATATAAAGAAATAGGTTAAATTTATTTGATTCAAAATTATTTCGTAAAGATGAAATATATCTTCTTATTATTGGAGATAATGCTTCCATTAATAATCAAATTTGGTTTATCTTTACTAAAGATTGTTGAGATATTCTCTCAACCTCTCTTCTTAAATTTGGAATAAATTGAATCTCATAACAACTCAGAAATCTTTATATAAATTTATTGTATTTGTACCAATTTTATTAATAATAATAATAATAATAATAATAATAATCTATTTTAAAGATCACAACCAAAACACCAAAATATTTGAGTCAACATGATAAATTCTCATTCCATTTTCGCAGAGTTGAATTTAGTAGTTGAGATCTCATTCGACCAATTAAAAAGAAATTCAACCAATTAGAAAGAAATTGAAATTTGGTGGTTTCCCAACAACATGGAAACCAACAAGTTTGTTCAATGACAGACCGTCTTATATATCTAGAAACAAATGATATCCTCCACAATTTGCTGCAGAATAACGATTGCTATCTCATTGATTCACGAAGAAAGAGACCGAGAGGTTGAGCAAAAGTCGCCAG
>JZKD02S0442330.1:127804-137949 GCA_000966675.3 Picea glauca | reverse complement strand
GCATTAGTGTTTTCTCATGATGAAAATTATGTTTATCTACATGTTTTGAAGCATGTCTTGGATATTTTGGTATATGCCTTGAGGCATATCTTGGATATTCTTTGGAATATAGATAGAGACACATATTGGTGATATGATATATGTTGTACCAGGTTGTTACAGAATGTAAGGTATGCTTTCTATGTGTTTTGATGTTCATATATTGGTGGTTATGTTATATGCTTAAGGCATGCTTTTGGCAGATGGTTTGAAGAGTATCTTGGCTATTTGGCACATGGTTTGAGGTGGATCTTGGTATATGCTTTGAGGCATATACTTTGGTACATGGTTGAGGCATATCATGAAGATATGGCATATGATTGAGGTATATCCTTGGTACATGGTTTATGGAGGTTATGGTACATGATTGAGGTATATTTTGGCACATGGTTTGGATGCATATCTTGATGATGTTGAGCACATGTTTTGAGATATGTTCTTGGTGATATTGGCATATGAGTTTTGTAAGTGAATCTGGTTTTGGTGATGATGATGTTTCAATATCAGTGACAGTTACAGTGGCAAGTTGAGTCTGGCTTGATGATGATGATGTATCACTATCAATGACATTATCTATGATAGGTTGATTATCAGCGACAATGACAAGTTCATTATTAGTGATAAGTTGATTATTAGTACAATGATGGCATAGGTTGATTATCAGTGATAGTTTCAGTGATAGGTTGAGTATACATTTATATTTTAAGGAGGAAGGAAGGGGAAAGGAAAAGGGGTTGTAGCCTCCTTCCAGTTGGAGTCAGAGAATATAGGGAGTTGAAACTTCATTCAAGTTGGAGCTTGTAAATAAAGGGGTTGGAAACTCCTTCTAGTTGGAGCTAGAGGATCTAGGGATTTGTAGTTTCCTTCAGGTTGGATCTTATAAACAGGAGGTTGTATCCTCCTTCTAGTTGGTGTTGGAGAATCTTGGAAGTTGGTGCTTCCGATGAATGTAATATTTTGATATATATAAGAAAGCATTCTATCGTTTTCTCCCATTTGGGTTCCCACATAAAAATATCTTGTGTATTGTGTATGATGTGATGCATTTTTGAGTGAAACTATTTATGGTATATGTTCATGACATGTTAAATGAAATCATAAGTGAATGGAATTGTTGATAATTTAATGTTTACATGTCCTAGTTAAAAGTGGTAAAATTTTCTCAATAGTGATTCACCCCCCTCTCAATATTAGTGAATATCCAACAATTGGTATCAGAACGGGTCCTTCATAATCAGTCTAACCAGTGGAAGGTCGATTATGGATTACACTAAGAATGGAGTGCCAATGTTTTATGGTCGTAATTATTCCTTCTTCAATAGAAGGATGAAACCATTTTTATAGGTACATGGATTTTATGTCTGGAAAGTAGTAGTAGACAGATACACGACACCTGCCACTCCCCCAATGGACAAACATGGAAAAAAATCAGTGAAAAAAATTCGAAGGATAAAATTACCATTCTAAGTATTTTGGTTGATTCGATATTTGTCAACGTTATGCATTGTGACACTGCAAAAGGATATTTGGGACAAATTTCAAAATATTTATGAAGGAGATACCAAATTCAAAGGGTCCAAGCTTCAAACCTATAGAAGTAAATTTGAACAACTGAAGATGAAGGAAGATGAAGACATTGCAGCTTACTTTCTGCAATTTGATGAAATAGTGAATGTTATTAAAGGTTTGGGAGAATAAATTAAAGGCTCGATGATTGTTCAAAAGGTACTAAGGTCTCTTCCAATGATATTTAATCCTAAAATTTCAACCTTAGAAGAAATAGAAGATCTTGCCACGTTGAACATGGACGAGTTACATTGGATACTTATAACTTATGAAATGAGAACAAAGTGGGATAATCCACCCAGGAAGGAAGTAGATTTCAAAGCATCCAAGAAGACAAAGAAGAATAAGAAAATTCCAAAGTCAAATTACAATTGCAATGATGATTCAAAAGAACATGAAGAAATGTCCAACTTCGTAAGGAAGTTGAAGAGAGGAACTGATAAGTACAAAGGTATTCTTCCTTTGAAATGTTTTAATTGTGGTAAAATTGGTCACTTTTCTTCCAAATTCCCTTATGCTAAGAATTTAGATGGTGATGAAGAAGAATTTCCCAAGAAAGAAAAGAAATATCAAAAGGGAAACAATAAATGAGATAAAAGAAAAGTATTCAAGAAAAGATTCTACTCAAGAGAAGACAATCCCTCATCTGATGAAGATGATGATAATGACAATGACTCAGAAAGAATGTGCTTCATGGAAATGGAAACTCATAAAGGAAATGGTGAAGACTACGAAGAAGGTGAAGTATATCTTGAAGCAGAACTAATCAGTGCCTTAAGTGAGATAAAAAGAGAAAGGAATAAAAGAAATTCATTCAAGGAAGCATTGATAAAACTAAAGGAGAGTTCTCAAAATCCAAAAGAAAATGTTCATTTAAAAAACAAGGTAAAAGATGCAAAAAAGAGAGAAAATATATTGACAATTGATCTTAAGGAACGATCTGAAGACTTAAAATAGGCTTAAAGCCTAATTCCATCAACAAGAAAGAATACTTGAAGAAGATATCATCTCCTTGAAAACCCAACTTGAAGAAGAAAACAAAGTAAAAGAAGTGATGAAGATTCATATGATAAATAAAGAATAACAATATGAGAATATTGAAGAAATCGTTTCATTGAGGGTTGAATTCAACAAGCACAACAAGAACTTGAAAATCTCTCAAGTGCTAGAAGAAATTCTCAATAGTCAAAGGCCATACAATGACAAGTTTGGACTATGATATAAGCAAACTCATTTTGAGAAGGGTTCAAGCTCCATGCCAAAAGAAAAAGAAAAAAATAGTTATTCATAATCCATCAGAAGTCCCAAGCCTTCAAACGAGAATATTTAGGTAATAGAAGAAGATCATCCAATTAGAGGAATGCAAAATCATAAATTAGCAATGGAGAGGAATGGATAGAGAAGAAGTGTATTTCCAAGAAGATCTTTTACCTCCATGCATCAAAGAATATTCAATCATTTTGAAGAAAACAATAGAAGAGAAGATTGTGATCATCTAAGGAATGAATTCAAAAGGACTACATCACAAAGAGGATAATTTCCTCCCAGGTATCAAAGTTTATGTTTTGGTCATTTTTTTTCTTGAAATAATTTTGGACATAGAGTTGTATATTGCAAATCATATGGAAGAAATGTTCAAGAAAAAAATGTTTATGTGGGCCACTACAATATTGAATTCTATGAATGCCACAACTATAGACACATATCTCATGATTGTAGAAGCATGATGAAGTCTTCCATGAAGAAAAACACTCATGTAAGGTACATGAAGGTTTGGAGAAGAAAGAAGCAACAAAAAGAGCAGGTGAATGAAGAGAAGGTGAATGAATAACTCCATGAGATCATACTCACAAAATTTACAGAGTTGCATGATGAATATATAGGTAAATAGGAAGTTGTAAAAATTCAGAATGATGATCCTGCGATAGAGCAGGCTTATATATTGTTCTAAGCCATCAAGCTTGGAGACTCCCAGTAAATGTGAATGTTTAAAAGGGGGATTCTAAGAAATAGTTACATTTTAAGAGAACTACCTTTTGAGAAGTCTAAAGTGCTTGTTTGTAGATTTTGGGAAGGAATATTCATAATGACCCGATGGACAGATTGGTTAAGAAGCATTTTTTCATAACACATCCCCATGCTGGTATGAAGAAGTCATCTTAAAAACACAATGAATATCATTATACACTTTTGAGGTAGAGACTCATGATTGTATAGAATATTTCAAAGCATGTATTCAAGAAGGATAGATATATTCATTAGATATTCGAGACTGTGTACTTGTTGCATACATGTAGAGTTTCATTTGCAGATTGAGAAGACTAGTGGACATATTTGATTTAGCTTGAGAAGAAGGAATATCTAATTATCGGTTGCAACATATTCAAAGAAGTATTTAGAATATTAAAGTGACATATGGGTCAACATCATGTTCAATTGAGTAGTAGAGTCTTAGACAATTTCATGATATATGTACATAAATGAGTTCATGAGATTTATGGGAAGGTATAGAAGACAATACTTGACACAAATCATAGAAGGTATGTAAAAGTGGATGAACACATGAGATCAGGACGAATTGCAAAAAGGAAAATGGACCCAGTATCAATGTCAGCAAAAGGAATGCATATTCAAATCATAAAATAAGCATATTGATAGGTGGAACCAACTAGTCACAGGAAGGTTAGTAGTGAAAGGCACAACAAGACAGAGAGAAACCATCGGGAAGAGTTATAATGTCAAGAGAAGATTGTCAGATGATTATTTCATTGATGTTAGTTTAGTGAATATGACAAGCCATGAAGACTTGAAGTCAAGTGATGAAGGAATATTAACATGAATGATTTTCATATATGTTAGTAGATTATATTAATAGGAAGAACCATTGCACGAAGATCACTGGAAGAAAGGAAAACAAGCATATACAATAATCCCCACATCAATTTACACGACATATTGCAAAATAAGATAGGGGTAGAGAAATCATAAGAGGTAGTTACCCTTAACTTCAAAGGGGGAGAGAAAGAAAAAAAGTAGTAGAGACATATCAACATCATGACTTGACAAGGGGAGTGCATGAAGAAAGAGAGCGATTGGTCAAAAAGTTATATTTTCAAGGGGATTTACTCTTTTCCATTGATATCAAAGAGGAAGAGAAATATCAGAAGAAAAATATTACAAGCATGAAGATAGGGGGAGCATCCCCAAAGAGAGTTACCCTTTTCCATTGATGTCAAAGGGGGAGAGAGACACGAGGAGAGAAATATCGGGAGCAATGCCACGAGGGAGCATGATTTTTGCCAAAGGGGGAGATTTTTGGAAAGTTGGTTGTCATTGATTTCAACCTTAGAAGAAGTCCATAAACCCTAGAAGCCCCTAGAAGTAATTGGTGATGTCAACCCTAGAATAAGTCTATAAGTCTATAAGTCTATAAAAGTGATTGGTGTATTTGAAGAAATCTCCAAAGTGGTCCCCTTATGGTGTCTCTTTAAGCATGGCCCTCATGGGAAGACTCTTTGAAGAAGTCTACAAGAAGCCCCAAAAGTGTGGTCATGAAGCTTGAAGGTGTTTGAGGAAAAATATGATGAAGGACACTGCAAATGCATGCAAAACCCTCATAGATAGATATTCCTTGTCATGCCATTTCCAACAGTAGGTGGTTCATCATGTGGTTCCTCACGATTGAGAATTTATTCCCTCTTAAATATGAAGCCTCGAAGTATGATCAAGAAGCTATGGATCTAAGGATCATAAGTTACAAGTTGGCCCAAAATTAATTAAAAAAGAAAAGTTGTTGCAACAAGAAACTACAGGTCATCCCTAAAGTCAAATAAAGGAGGCATTTTGAAAAGTATAAATACACATCAAGAATATTTTATTTGTTCATCTATCAAAGTGTGTATTTATGGTATGTAGCTAGCATAAGTGAGTCTACACTTGTGCTAGGAGGATTGATGATCTCAACAAAGAAAATATGGCCTAGGAGAAAGGATTTTTAGGAGAGCAGGGATTTTTTTGACGTTATCCATGAGTCACAGTGGAGAAAAGAGTGTGTTTTTGAGGTTATATGTGGGTCACAGTGGATCAAAGCACATATCTGAGGAAAACTATGTGAGTTGAAAGTGTATGAATAGTGGATTTGAGGAAAAATACGTGAGTTGAAAGTGTATGGGTAGAGAATCTTAGTAAAAATATGCGGGTTGACAATGTATGAGTAGTGGATCTATGTAAAAGTTTTGAATAAGGATCCCTTGTCTTGATGCTAAGGTTGGGAAAGGTATGATGATCAAAATCTAATGCATTAGGGTTTTCTCACGATGAAAGGTATGTTTATCCACATGTTTTGAAGTATGTCTTGGATATTTTGGTATATTCCTTGATGCATATCTTGGAGAGTATTTTTCATATGGATAGATACATATGTTGGCGATCTGAGATCTAATGTACCATGTTATTACAGAATGTAAGGTATTCTTTCTATGTGTTTTCATGTTCATATCTCGGTGGTTATGGTATATTCTTAAGGCATGCTTTTGGAACATGGTTTGAACAATATCTTGGAAATATGTCACATGGTTTGAGGTGCATCTTGGTATATGCTTTGAGTCATATCTTTTGGTACACGGTTGAGGCATATCATGAATGATATGACATATGTTTGAGGCATATCCTTGGTACATGGTTTATGGAGGCTATGGTACATGCTTGAGGTATATTTTGGGACATGGTTTGGATGCATATCTTGATGATGTCGAGCATATGTTTTGAGATATTTTCTTGGTGATCTTGGCATATGAGTTGTGTGAGTGGATCTGGTTTTGATGATGATGATGTTTCAGTATTAGTGAAATTTATAGTGACAGATTGAGTATGGCTAGATGATGATGACGTATTCGTATCTGTGACATTATCTATGACATGTTGATTATCAGTGACAATGACATGTCAATTATTGGTGATAAGTTGATTCTTAGTGACAATGAGAGGTTGATTATCAGTGACAGTTTCAATGAGAGGTTGAGTATACATTTATATTTTAGGGAGGAAGGAAGGGGAAAGGAAAGGGGGTTGTAGCCTCCTTCCGGTTGGAGCCAAAGAATACAGGGAGTTGGAGCTTCCTTCAGGTTGAAGCCTATAAATTAGTGGGTTGGATCCTCCTTCTAGTTGGAGTTGGAGGATCTAGGGAGTTGTATCTTTTTTCAGGTTGGATCTTGTAAACAGGGTGTTGGAGCCTCCTTCCAGTTGGTGCTGGATAATCTTGGAATTTGGTGCTTCCTATGAATGCAATATTCTGATATATATATATAATAAAACATTATGTGGTTTTATCCCATTTGGGTTTCCACGTAAAAATATCTTGTGTACTATGTATGATGTGATGCATTGTTGAATATAACTATTTATGGTATGTGCTCATGACATGTTAAATACAATCATAGGTGAATGGAATTGTTGATAAGTTAATGTTTATATGTTCTAGTTAAAAGTGGTAAAAAGTGTTCAATACTGATTCACTCCCCCTCTCAGTATTGGTGAATATTACAACAACTTTCTATCATTTCACTTGCGTGGCAAGGAACATTGGGTGCATTCATCCCTTAGCACATCACATGCCTAAGGAACCACAAGTCCTCACTATACGAAGATGTTCATTTCTCCATTCGCACCAAGCATCATGCTTACCTAATTCAGACTGTGGTGGAAGTTTGCGCACCCGAGCTATGCTCCCAAGGCCTTATAACAACCAAGTTAGCAAACATGTAGTTTGAAATATCTGAAAGGATTATCCAATTTTTCCCATCCATCTATTTGTAGATATTTTTTTGAGTTATACAATAAATTTGTGCTCAATCTCTTCTAAAACACCTTCCAAAAATAACTATGAAATGGTATTTCCCTGCTTAAAGCAATAGTATTAGAACGACAATTCATACATCATCATGATCTTTTTGAAAAATATCTCCATATAATAAAATCATGAAATTCTACAACTTAAAAATTACACCATTTGAAAAATTAATTCACTACCAAAAACACCCAATCAAGTCATTTCCTTCACTTTATAAGGAAACTTTGGAGAAATTACTTTAAATTTGCAAAAATATGATAGTTTCACAGTAGAATCTTTCTAGATATCATTATCATTATAATCATGGTGTAAATTATTATGCATCTTAGTCTTATGAGGCAATTTATTAATGTAAAAGAAAAAATATTATAGAGAGTTTCTCACACTCTGCAAATGACCCTCCATATTCTTTAAATAAAGATCATGGACCAATAAATACCCATTAAAATCAAGGAGAATATGAATCCTTGGATCACTCTATTTCAATGTAACGGTGACTATGTGATTACAAGTGCATACTAATGCATACTAAATAAACACACTAAGAAACATACCAAGGAACACACTATAACTTAATGACATATTAGACCAAATTGATCTTAACTAACTCTTAAGTGTTTAAATATCCTAACTCAAAATACTTTGCAAAAATTAATAAATAAATAAATTACATTTCTTGTAAATAGTTACAAAAATTTAAAATTATTATCCTTCTCAAAATACTTTGCAAAAATTAAAAGATAAATAAATTATATTCCTTGTAAATAACTACATTCCTTGTAAATAACTACAAAATTTAAAATAATATCAACACAAAAAAAAGACAAATTAATAGGACTTTCAAGATTCTTCTATTTAATTACAATATTTTATTTTAATATTAATACAAATGTCACTAACATTTTTATATATTTTTATTTAAATTACTATTGATCAAATTAATTTTGGTTAAATATTTAATTAAAATATTTTATTTTAATATTAATAAAAAATCAAAATCACTAACATTTTTATATATTTTTATTTAAATTACTATTGATCAAATGTACACATGAGAACATATTTTTTTTTAATAGTGATAAATCTTATTTAAAAAAATCCTTAATCCTTATTGAAAGACCATCCTTACTTTAAATTGCCAAACTTTTATACACAAATATATGTAAATAGATCATGCTTCTAAAATTCCTAGAATAGGGTGATGGTAAGCTTCGGGTATTCAAATGGTTAGCGTGATGGTAAGCTTAAAATAAAATTACATAATGTTTCATATAATTTCCATCTAAACTAATAAGTTGTGAAATGTTTCAAATTGTGAAGGTCTTTTTTAAGTTATAAGTTTTATTCTTATGAACAAATATTTGTAAGCCAAGACAAACACCCTATCAAATTTAAACATAGAAATGCGATATTTAATTAATTTAAGTTTGAGTATTTCTTGGAGTTCAAACTCGTCAGTGAGGGCCCGAGTTTACATTGATATACCACTTGGACTTCTTACCCACGTAGTATCATGACCTTCATTACATTACAATATGGCAACATGGTCATTAACTTTAACTTTATGTTCCCACATTTTAATGATTTTTTTTTTTTTTTCCTTTCTTTCTGTCTTTATTTATGTTAAATAAAATTTTATTTATAAAATGTTATAAATTATTTATTACTTACGAGTGGTTAACAATTTTTTTTTCTTAAATATAAGAAATAAATGATCATGAACTTCATTACATTACAATATGGCCATAAACTTTAACTTTATGTTCCCACATTTTAATGATTTTTTTTTTTTCATTTCTTTCTTTATTTATGTTGAATGATAAAATTTTATTTATAAAATGTTATAAATTATTTATTATTTACGATTGGAAAATAATTTGTTTTTTAATATAAAAAATAAATCCATCTTTTTTAATTTAAAAGATTGGAAAATAATTTGTTTTTAGATATAAAAAATAAATCCATTTTTTTAATTTAAAAGTATTTGACAACACTGAAAATGTGTCTTGTTATAAACCATCAATAAGTTATTTTAGATGGTTAGTTAGACCACCATCTACTTATTTAGGTAAATAAATATTATGTTTACACCATTATTTAGAAAGAAAAAGAGGTGTATATACCATGATAAAGCTAGAAGAGTAGATTCTCCCTTGACAGAACTCCAGTCCATGTGCAATCCATAGTCTTGCAAGTTGTTGGTATATATGGCTCTCTTGGTTATAGTGGAAGCCACTTGGTATGATATCTGGCTTACAAATATTATGAGCGAATACCATGAATTATCCAATACCAACCCATATCCTTTAAATAACACACTCATCATTAATTATATCAATCTTATCCTAGCTACTTTATGACTAAGTGAAAATTAACTCAACTTTATGATCATTATTGTAATTTTTTGATATTCTTTAAAAATAAATAATAAAATTTAATTTCTAAAAATTATTAACAAAATTTAAATAAAATAATAAATAAAATAATATTTGTGTTTAAAACATTAAAAAACTCCATCTCAATATCAATAGTGTTTTTTGGAAAAATATACGACTTAAATTATAAACTTTTGAAATAATTAATCATCGTACACACTTATCCTATATAATCTTCATTTTATTTTAGAGTTAAGATTTTAATTTAATTTTTCTTTTTAAATAAATAAAATATTTTGTTTTATTTCATTTTATTT
>JZKD02S0442330.1:113080-127754 GCA_000966675.3 Picea glauca | reverse complement strand
ATTCTATTTAATTTTTTTAAATAATTAATTTAAAAAATCAATTTAATTTTCAAAATACTTATAATAAAATAGAATTTAAAAACTTAATTTTTTATAACTAATCTAGATTATTTTAAACCTTATCAAGCATTAAGAGAAATAAATTTCTTATATCATTAAAGATTAGTAATAATGAAGATGCTCATATGGTAGGTCTATGATAGGTCTGTTACATTGAAGATTCTTATATGCTGGGTCTCTAAGATTGGTAGGAAATATTTGAATACCAAGCCTATTAAGCTTTATACAATGGAAGATTTTATAATTAGCAACAAGTAAATAATATACAGAAAAAATGCAATCACACAAAATTGAACATCGTATTTATGTGGTAAAACCATTCACAAGGAAAAGATCCACGAGGCAATGAAATTCAGTTTTATTATGTTCAAGGAAGAATTACAACAACCAACATGTATATCCTTCCTAGCATTCCAACCCTTCAACTATGCACATCTCTCTGCCTATATGGGTTTACAACAAAACAACATCTTGAATCAGTTTCATACATTAAATGAATATCTAACCAAAATCTATATTTGATTGACTTGTCTCAACTGAAGGTTGAATGTTAGAAACAAATAAACACCCATATTCTTTCTTGGGAAATTCGTTGGCATCGTTCAACAATCTCCACCTTGAAAACAATTTATATGAATATCATGCCCAATTTTATTCATCACCTTTTCTACAAGCGAAGAGAATCCAAACACCATCTCAGCTTTTCTAACAATACTGGTTTTGTCAACATGTCTGCACAAATATATTTTGTATGTAATTTTTCTAGAGACACTCCTATTTCATCAATAACATGTCTTACAAAATGGTATTTAATAGGAATATGTTTTATCTTACTGTGATAAGTTGTATTTTTAGCCAAATGAATTGCACTTTGACTATCACATAAAAAATTTAACTTGTCTTTCATGCTTCCAAACTCACCCAGTAAACATTTTAACCAGATTGATTTTTTGAAAGCATGTGAAGCAACTGCATATTCTCCCTATGTTGTGGATAAAGAAACAATATTCTAAAGCTTTGACATCCAACTCCACTTGCAAGAGTAAAGACATATCCTAAAGTTTATATCCTCTTGTCTAAGTCACCTGCAAAATATGAATCGACATATATGCATACTAAATTACTACCACTGTTATAGGTGAAAATAGTTACTTGTTCCCTTCAAATACCGAAGCACCCATTTCATTGCTTCCCAATGCTCTTTTCCTAGATTTTCTATGTACCGACTAACAACACCCACTACATGTGAAATATCTGGTCTTTTACTAACCATCACATACATTAGACTCCTTACTGCATTAGCATATGGTACACGAGACATATTATCCTTTTCTTCATCAGTACTAGGACATAAACTTCAATAAATATTGAAATGAGAAGCCAAAGGGATTGAAATTGGTTTCCCATTGTTCGTATCGAACCTCGTAAGTATTTTCTCCACATACTTTTGTTGTGATAACCAGAGCTTACCATTTTTCCTTTCTCTGTGTATCTCCATGCCCAAGATTTGTTTTGTTCCTCCTAGATCCTTCATGTCCAACGTACTAGCCATCTGAGCCTTTAATTTGTTGATCTTTTCCATGCTCTTGCTTGCTACAATCATATTGACAACATATAGCACCAAAATAAAGAATATTCCATTATCAAAATTTTTAAAATAAACATAATTATCATACTCACTCCTTGTATAATTTTGGCTCACCATTAAAGAATCAAATTTCTTGTACCATTGTCTGGGACATCGCCTTAGGCCATACAATGACTTATTGAGTTTGCAAACAAATCTTTTCCTGCAATCTTGAACAAACCCTTTTGGTTGTTCCATGTATATTTCCTCATCTAAATCTCCATGTAAAAATATTTTTTTAACATCTAGGTGCTCTAATTCTAGATTAAATAAAGCAACTAGAGCCAATACAACCCACGTTGAAACAAGTTTAACTATTGGTGAAAAAATTTCATGGAAATCAATAACTTCTTTCTACGAATAACCTTTTCCCACTAGTCTTTGTTTGTATCTCTCAACCTTATCATCAACACCCTTTTTCAGTTTATAGAACCACTTGAAGCCTACAATTTTTCTGTCTTTTGGGAGTTCTACCAGGTCCCATGTTTCATTCCTTTCTAAGGAATCCATTTCCTCTTTCATTGCTTCTTTCCATTTTTCACTATCAGACACCTCCATTGCTTCCTCATAGCACACATGATCCTCATTATTAGTAACCAAAGAAACATATGAAACAAAATCATCATACCTTCTAGGAGGATTCTTGACCCTTGTAGATCTCCTTAGAGATGATTGTGGTATATACACATTTTCCTAATTATTATCTTCATCCACATTTTCATCTACGGGAAAATCTTCATGAACCTATTCATGTTCATCTTATTCTATATTTGAATGAGTCTCAAACTGAATATGCTGAGTTTGTGGTACCTGCACCAGTTTCATTTCAACATCTACATCTGATTTTATGAACACTGATTCATCAAATATTGCATCCGTGTTAATGGTGATTTTGTGGGCAGTAGAGTCCCACAATCTATATCACTTAATTCCATCACCATACCCAACAAAGATAAACCTTTTTGATTTGGGATCTAATTTATAATGTTGATGCTTAGGTATAAGAGCATAGGCCTCACAACCGAAAATCTTAAGGTTCAAATAATAATTTGCATTTGCTTCCTTTACTTATTTTGTTGAGTCTTCTTTGGAGGCTTGTTGTCATTTCCAACAATCCTTCCCGAGATGTTCAAATTTTCCATAGTACTAGTATTTAAGTTTACCCTTCATCCCTCTTGATGTAGATGTAGAAGAACCTCTCTGATTCTTCTCTTTTTCTTTGGATCACCCTCTAACCACCATTGCTTCAGAAGTTGAGGTTTCTTGACTAGATTTTCTCCTTGTCTGCTCAACCAACAAAGCTCCCACAATAGAGGTATAATCAAGAACAATTGTTGAGACAAAAACTTATAGAGGTAAATAAATGATCCCAAGACTCAAGAAACGAACACAATAGTGTCACTTCCTTATCTTTATCTTCTATTTTTACTTCAATACTAGACAATTGAACTATAAGGGTATTAAAGGTACTTAAATGGTCATCAACTTTTTTACCTTCTTTCGTCTACAAAATATACAACTGCCTCTTCAAATAGATTATGTTCTTCAAAGAATTTGTCATATAAAGACTTTCCAACCTGGTCCAAATCCTACTGATGTTTCCTCTCCTACAGTATTAAACAAAACATCATCTACCAAGCACAAACAAATAGTCTTGAGAACTCTTGTGTCCATATCTTCCCATTCCTCATTCATCATGGTCACCAGTTTTTTTTTATCTTTCCCACCAATGCTTTTTGCAAACCTTGTTGCACAAGAAATCCTTCATCTTGATCTTCCATAGCTCAAAGTTGGTTTTTCCATTAATTTTTTCAACTTCAAACTTTGAACTTTGTACCTTAGCCATGAGATCAAGCCCTTAAATGCTCACCAGCCAAAAAATCACCTTTCTCTTTGATCTTAGGAAGTCAACTCTCCCTTTGACCTTCATAGGAGGCAACACTATGTGGATGGTGCTACTCTAAGGATCTATGTGGAGCATTATGGCGCTTCCTCTAAGTGAAGTAGGGTGTGCCACCTTAGTAGTGCTCCTTTCGCTTAGAACAGGGCACACTAAAGGCTGAAAAAAATGAAGTTTAGAAGTTAGAGAGAATTGATGCCCCTATAACACTTCCTAGGGAGCGCCATGGTACAAAAAACCAACAAAATAACACCCTCTTGTCGCAAAATCGTCTTGTCTCACAAAGATCTACAAAATTCGACTTGGATCACCTAATCCATTCTACACCTGCTCAGATACCACTTGTTATACAATGAAATATTTTATTACATAGATTTAATTAGAAACAAGTAAATAATATATAGAAAAAATGCAGTCACACAAAATTGAACACCATATTTATGTGGTAAAACCCTTCACAATGGAAACACCGATGGGGCAATGAAATTTGGTTTTATTATGTTCAAGGGAGAATTACAACAACCAACATGTACAACCTTCCCAACATTCCAACCATTCAACTATGCACATCTCTTTGCCTATATGGGCTTACAACAAAACAACATCTTGAATCAGTTTCATACATTAAATGCATATCTAACCAAAACTATTTTTGGTTGACTTATCTCAACTGAAGGTTGAATGTTAGAAACAAATAAACACCCATATTATTTCTTGTGATATTCATTGGCACCATTCAACATTAAGCAGAGTAGGTTTTGGTTCACTGGACAATGAACAACTATAATCATATTTATATATACTTCTTCTCGACTAAGGGTTAGAACTAGTTTTGCTAATTTTCGATGCATGGACACACATCAAAAAGTCTATTGCACATTTTTAGCCATCCCAATGCCATTATACTCCTATAACTTTTATCTATCTCTTTCTGACCTGCCTTCCCACTGCCGATATTTATTTAATTTTCTATTTTTTCATAGTTCTAATTCCAATTTTTTTTTTATGGCCACCTCTAATTATAATAAATTAAATAGTATTAGTTCTTAGCATAGTTCTTACTAAAAATTGTATTTTCTATTTTTTCATAGTTCTTACTAAAAATAGTATTAGTCGAATTAGCATGTATTTATCTTTCTCTATAAAATGTATTTATTTTTTCATAGTTCTTACTAAAAATAGTATTAGTCGAATTAGCATGTATTTATCTTTCTCTATAAAATGTATTTATGGAAATACCACATATCAATGGTTTCCATTGAATTTGTATGGGATTCCAATACTTTATAAGTAAATATACGATATTTTAAATGTGTGTTTGTATAATTAAATGTTCCATATTGAATACACTTCAATATTTGATAAATGGAAAAATCATTTGTATGCACTTTTTAATGATGCAAGAAGGTCCGCCTCTTCTATCTGTCAGAGTCATAGAGGAATTCATTCTCATGCAGAAAACTGGGAATGTAGACACTCTAAAACTTCTACTAGATAATAAAACCACAGATTTTTGAGAGAGTGTTATAATCACTTGATTTGTGCATCTCTATTGCCTACTATGTAACACTAGTAAATGGAAATTACATAAGACAAGTGTGCACTAACCGATCTACTCCATATTTCCCAATCGACAACATGAAAGTTTCAATATGCACAAGCGTTCTATAGAAGTTCTATATATTTCAGAACATCTCTATTCTCTCTTCATGAAAACATCGCCCTACAAGTTATTCCACTCAATCCTGCAATCAATGGTTAGTCTATAAACCCAGGAATTGTTATTTCTCATACAAATAATTTTCTCATGAGTATATATTATGTAGACTCTCTTCTATTCTGTGGTAGTCCTTACGCTCATATTTATATTCAATAAGATCCCTCATTCTTGCAATCATCATACACAACAAAATTCAGCTATGGTTCAACACTCTTACACACTTCTCTATACAATTCTCAAAATTGGGAATAATGTCATCACTAGCTTATATTTTCACACACACACAATGATAGGGATTTACAATGGCACCATTATCTACAAGAACTAACATTTTCCATTCTAGAAATCCCTACAACATCAATCATCCATGCAACAAAATGAAATAAACAACCATACATATAAAATAACACAACAATATAATCTTGGAAACTCATCCACAAATATGCACAAGGATTTAATATGGAAATATGAACTCTTTTATTCATTTGTGTGGAGTTTAAATTACAATCGCTCCATTTCCACATATCAACATAGAAAGTGTGTTGGGTTTCTAGGGAAAAGGCCATCACAACCTCCACTATTCCCTCTATCACCTTCCTCTTGAGATATTCTTCTCCTCGTCTTCAAGCCTCTTCTATTCTATCATCAAGCTACTCTTCTTTCCTTCTTGATGTCATATTTACTTATGTTCAACAAAATGTTCGCCTTCATATTCCAACCAAGATCCTCATGCCATTTAATTTTTAGTTTATTCCCATTCATTTCCATCTATTCTTTTTCTGCAATGTCACCTTCGAACTTCCATTCAACAAAGTAGTCCTTCTTCAATGCATCATTTTCCTCTTAACCTCTTCAGTTTCTATCACGCATTTATCTTTTATCAATTTTATAGAAGTGCATCCATTTTGTAGCACTATCAAAACCTACAACATTGTTACATTTTGCAACAACAATGTCACTTTTGTAGCAGCATTGTCACATTCTGCAACCTATTATGTTTTGCATCAACTAATTTTGGTTTTGTAGAAATATTTGTGTTGGAATCCTTAAAATGACTTCTATGTGCCTACATCAAACTACATAGGTTATTAATAAAGCATGCCCTCACGCTTATGAGGTAATCTATTCAAATATCTAGCTACTCAATGCAACTTCCAACAATGTTGCCTTCACCAACTCTACATTGTCCATTGTTGTACATTCAAATATACAAGGAATATAATGCATCTTCTTCTTCCAACTGCATATTCTTTCTTCAAATAATTGTTTTTATCTTCATGTCTATCACTACATATCTATCTGCAACAACAAAATAATACTCTTATCATGGAAATCTAGAATTTCCATCTCATTTCTAGTGCAACTCACCTTCTAACACTACTTCCATATTTGTCTTTCTTTCTTCATCACCAATAGCACTAGTCACGCGCTCCTCAGCCATGCATCACCTAAAGAAATCAATTAGAGCCACGTCCCATATGAGACATTGCACTTCCCTTTTACATGTAGTGTACAAAGTTCATTTTCAAGGGTCCAAAATATCCCTTTGTCAACAACAGTGGTTACTCCCCGCTAGAAATCCCAATTATACCTCTCATTGTTTGGAATAGGGAACCCATCTAGATTCTGGCCTAAAAACCATTTCTAGTTTGTTCTTACCAATTGCATCATGATCCACTGATGAAGGAGAACGATGGATGATTATGCAAATGAAAGGTGTAGATGAAGACTCTGTAAATGCATGGATAATCTAAATTTCTAATCTATCATATCCTATATAGGAGTGAATTATCGTAACATAATGAGTTGTAATGAGACTAGACTATGCATAAACCCCAATCAGATAGGTATCATGAAGGCATACAGTTAGAAATACATGCATACAATTCTATAACCAAAAAATTCTAAGTCATGTTTTTGCATACATCCACAACTCACTCACTCATGCCATGTAATATAAGAAAGAGTAACAAAACTATAAGAGTAACATAGATTCCATCAGAATAGTCTATAATGAAACATGTCCTTACAACCCATGTGAACAACATACATTTCACTTGAAATAATTCACGACAAAACAAGAACACACACAATTTCTTCTCTTTATCAAAAGTTGGCCTTGAGGGATTCTTCTTATTAATAGTTTCAACAATAGCACATGAAAACTTCAAGGAATGGATTCTCAATTTTTGTTAACACTGTATTCCAAAAACAATTTAGAAATATAAAATGTTTGAAGAGTCAAAAAGGTCCTTCTTTGGGTACCATTTAATATTTATTGATGCTCAAGATGAATCTTGGTCTTCCGCCTACCCCTCGTGACCTTTAATTTACCATATTTTATCTTTATTCATTTTGTAATGATGCAATAACAAAGAAAACAATTACATTTCAAATTTTTTCTCTAGCATTGGTGGGTCGTAATGGATTTTGGCTATAGTGCACCTAATCTCTCGTAATGACTGATTTAGACATTTGTGGGAACATGATCGTTACAGTATTTGGACTCTTTCCTCAATCGTTTGAGTCTAATTACCTTTTCTTCTTCGCTTCCACTGCTACAATTGTTTTTATTGTTTCTTTGACGTCTTTCACTGTAGATTGCATTCCAAGGATGCTGAGTATGACCTCCTATGCACTTCGAACCATTCAACATACAATAGATGAGCATAAATACAAATAGAATATTAAGAATAATCAATCAAGATTATATAATTGAAGCATTAATTAATTGAAAATTCATAAAAGATTCCCTGAATTCAATCCCTTTTTCCTCTGATGGTAGTTGAGGTGTTGTGTTCTCCCGAGACTAACAACAAGGTGCCATATCTGAATCTTGAAAAATGTAGAAATTGGGTGAGTAATTTATTAGATTGCATAGTTGTGAAGTCATATATCTCGGAGAGACCTTTCCACCAATATCAATAACACATGAAATGGATGTCTAAGTCAAAATTTACGGCCGAAATAAGAACAACATCCTGGGGGCCTGGTCCCTTATCGTAGGAGTTAGTGGGGACTTCCGGTTCATTTTTAAAGGACCCTAACTCATCCATGCACAATTGAATGTAGATACCTTCATAGTTCTTTGTCTTCTATGTTGGTTTCACCTTTGATGTTTTCCACGGGAAGGTATGTTGGGCCATATCAATTGTTTAAACCTATACACTCACTTTAATTTCTAAAGGGAGCTTCGTCCTGGCCTATGATAACTGGTTGAATGACTCAACGATCTCATTTGATAACCCACTATCCTTGAACATTCCTTTAGGTTTATTTGTGAATTGGATTTTGAACTCTTCCTTAAGCTTAAAAATCATTGATTTCTCCTCACCAATTAATGCACTTTTACCTAAAAGCAATCCTTTTTTAAAGTCTACTTTTATAGGATGTTTTTAAAAAAAATGTCGTTTGCTTGGGTAAATTTGAAATGGATGAGAACTTTATCCAATGCATTTCCTAAATCCTCTTATCAATTTTCTGGCCATCCAAATCAAAATATTTGAACTTGATTTTCCTGATATTGAGTTCCTCGAATGTTGGATACTATGTAGGTTGTTATTGAACGATCGCTTCACTCATTCCTTGACAATTTTCTTAATGAAAAATACCATTGATAGGCACCCTATCTAGTGCATAAAGGGGCATCACTTGTGAACACTTAAAAAGAAAATTTGAATAGACCTTGAACTAAAACACATCTCCCTTTGTGGGTGCAGTAAATATCTTTGGAGAAAATGCTTTACCAACTATTGGAGTTATAGGAAAGCACAACTAGTGAGACAATTCAATTAACATTGTATCTAGATTTATTCTCTATCATAGGAACATGACTGGGGTATCTACTAGGGATCAGACATGGTTCCACTTCTTCTCCATAGTGAGGCCCGAGTGGGAAATGTAATATCCCGAATAGATCTAGGTAGATATTTTATGGATTTCTATGCAATTATGTTATATTTCCACAAATATTTTTTCAGTCATTCTACTAAAGACATTTCATCAAACATATTGCAAGCATCCTAATACACTTGGAATAGAAGAAAAGCATGGAATATTTTATTATGAATGGAGATTGAATACAACAATCTAATGTATGCTCTGGTAGCTGCAATACATCAATGGAAAACACACAATACAAGACAAAAACCTAGAACCATGGTGTGCCCCCCTCAACATATGAGATCGAACCCTCCAAGTGCCACAATATCTCCAAGTATATCACTACAACCCAAAACTAAAAAAAAACAAACCAAGATGAAGCTCCAATGAAGATCATGTATGTATCCTCCTTCTTGTCTAGCTAGGATGGATATTGCACCACCAAAACAAGACCAACAATGGAAGGGTTTTTCCAAAAACCCCAACCAAAACATTGGCTACAAGATCACTCAATAAGATATCAAATCATAATCATAATGATAAGTGAGGGGTTACCCTTCCTTTATACTTTTTCAACCCCTTCTATATCCTTCATCCATGCCTTCTAGAACTTTCCCTTTTGGACTAAATCAACTCTTCTAGAATTTCCCCCTTTTTGACTAAATCAAATATAATCCTTATTTCTCCTTCAATTATTAATTTAACATTAAAAATACATTTGTAATGCTTAAGTGGTCAATTATTTAATGTCACTTTAAATACATAACCTCCCATAACTAAATGACATTGAATGACCCCCTTTGACTCCCTTTTTCTTCATTGACAAGCCACATAAGTTCTTTCTACTACAAAACGGGGAAACCTAAAAATGGGGAGATGACAAATCCTCGCTTCCCAAAGATTTCTTGTCCTCAAGAAATGCATAATGACTTGATGCCCCATGGAATGATCTAGGATGACACTGAAGATGATACCAGGATCCCAAACTACCATGTAAGATGTGAAGCATGCTCCATTCAAGGCGTGGTATGGAAATGTCTAGACATAAGAGGCCTCCTGAAAACCTCTAGAAATAAAGGCTACTTAGTGATGAAATAACTCGATCAACTCATCAATGTACTACTCTACTAGGGAATCAACCTCATGAGAGAAAAAAATGGCTCTCACCTCTGTGTCAATTACTGCATTGTCTCTTGTCCGAGGGTCCCAAGCTATCCTCATAAAGGAACCACCAATATGATGTTGCGCTACTTTGATAATAGTCATCCAACCATTCTTCTCACTTTTCCCATCCAATATATCACCACTCTAAGATTAGATATTATAGAGAAGTCAATGTGGTCACCAAGTCTCCAAGTATCGAAGGGAAATACCTCAATACTCCAGTACCTTCTGTCTGTTGCAATCATCCAAGTATCATCCGAAAAATGTCCCAACATATCGTCTACAAAGTTCCTCTGGGTGAACACAAGAACCTCGTAGATGGTAAAGTCACTAGGATCCCACACTATTCTGTAAGACATGAAGCACCCTCTACTCATAAAATTGGCATGTAAGGAGCCAATACAAGAATCTACCTGACTGCCCCTGATAAGCGAGGGAATCATAAGCTGCATAAATATGGTCAACTCTACAGAAGACCACTCCTCCAAGCAACCCACTTCTAAGCCTCCCAAAAGTAAACTATGGAAAGTCAAAGTTGATGCTCTCCTCTCTAATAATAGTTGAATTGTCAAGCACTATAATCCCAAGGTCCAAAAATAATATTGAAAAGGTGCCACCATGTTGACGCTACACCACTCTAATCATCATCATCGGACCAACACACCTCATTTTCATCCTCCTCTCCTGGAACCCTAAGTTGATCTCCCTGAAGGGACTGAAACCACCATCATGAATCCTCTCATGTGAAAGTGTCTCACTGAAGTATAATCCTTCAAGTCCATGTCTAGCCTCAAGTCTGTCCTACCCTATATAGTAAGTATTAACTTCCCCTTTGTCGACATCTCAAAATAAAGCAGACCAATCATTGTCACGACTCTGTCTACCATCATTTAAATTAATTCATCACTTAGATGAATTCCTAGATCCCACCAACAAATAGGAAGTACACCACTCCTAATACCTACTAATTGTTGTTTCACCATATTGGTAACCATCAGATTCAAAATAATCCAAGTCCCTAGTATGCCCTCATTTCGTGGAATCCTTGTACTAGGAATCAACTCTATGTCTACTGATATGTTCGGCTCTTTCCAAACTGCACCGGGAAATATGCTATCTTGATCACCATCCATTTACTTGAGTAATCTGTGGAGTCTAAACACCTCCCTGGAAATTATCCATGTCACCTACAGTGCCTCATACTCATGCAAGTACCCAAAATGCCTTACCAAAGGTGAATCACACATAGCCCTCATAATATCCTCTATAAGTGTGGACTCATGGACTATATGTGTGTGACCTTCATAGCCATACACCATTCTGTCGACTAACATCTTTGAAAATTGATCTAATACAATATGGATCTCCTCTGGTGCTCTAATCACATAGCCCAAACGAAAGAACTACGATATGGCGATAATCTTTTCTGCCACCTATGAATAACTCAGATGAACTCTCCATGTCCCGCTGAATATATTGTTGGCCTCAGAATATGGCACTAGATGCCACTACCACTAACTACAAAACTGGAAAGTGTCAAGTGCATTGGTCAACCCCAATGGTATGACCAAGGACTCAAGGTAACGTCTAAGAGCAACCCTATAGGTATCGCCTTCTCTGTCCTTGGTCTAGTGATGCCCCACTCGAGGATAGATATATAAGGGGTATACCTCTGCATGAGGCTTTTCCATCCACTCATCGATCCTAAGTGAACCAAACTCAATGATATGTCTGAAGTCTCTATCTGGAGGTCTCCCTAGGGGAAATGTCCCAAAATCCCACTGCATGCCATCATACAACACTGTATACTGTTGTATACCACTGCACCCCATTGTATCATCATGTGCCACTATATCAATCCCTCCCATAATACCAATTGAACTGGAATCCCAGAGTGATGTATCCTTGTCACTGTTGCCTGGTCCCTTAAGCATGGGCCCACTCACTACTTCCACAACTACCACCGGAGTCTTTAATGGCCCCTCCATAAGAGGTAACTCGTAATCTCCATACTTCCAAAAATGTATAGAGTCAACCATCTCTGATTCATAACTCCCCTTTGTACCCATAAATCTAAATGAGGTTCTTCCTTTGCATGTTCTTCCACTTTGTCCTCAACTTGAAAGCTCATAGGTGCAATATGTGATTCTTCTTGATCCAAATCCTCATATGGCGGAAGAGAACTTGTGAACATAGTCTCATTTTCTTTATGACTTCCACTTGGTAATTTATTTGTGCTTTCTTCATGCTCTTTTGTATGTTGATATGAGGTTGTTTATTTACCACCCTCTAAACCAAACTCCTCATAGAGGCTCTTGGATACTTCCTTTGTAGATATACCCAATAGTTCCTTATTTCGTGACTTAGATTGTCTTGAATAATTAAAATGTTGCAAGCTATGCTTAATTATTTCTTGTGTTTGGAGAAGGTTCAACATTAACTCCTCCCTTGTAGGCTTTACCTCCTCTATTAGCGAGGCAAGAAGGAAAGTATGTAACATGCCATTTATGACTCTATCCATTTATGTAACCCTTTCAACCTGATGTATGTACCTGGAATAACACTCTCCAATATTAACTATACCTATTATTTGGAGTCATTTGATTTCTCATGGTGCCATGTTCCTCTAGTTCTTCTGTAATAAACCGCGTGACTTTTTCTGGAAAAGCCCTAAAAAACCGTCGAAATTAAAATGATGATAATTTTAGTTCTAGGACTCCATTTCGAGTGATTTGTATTTTGAAATTGGGTATTTTTTTTAGAGGAATTCAAATACCCAATTGTTTTTGGCAAATTTTGCTATGAAAGTTTCATATTTAAGCCTGAAGTGCACGACCCCCTTTTTTCCCAAAAACAAATCTACAAAAAGACCTCAATTTTTTTTCCTTCTCTAGCTAAGGAAAGTGCTCTAATGCAATCACACGCTGGAAATATCACCATATTTGATACCACTATAATATCCCCAATAGATCTAGGTATATATTTTATGGATTTCTATGCATTTATGTTATATTTCCACAAATATTTTTGCATTCATTCTACTAAAGACATTTAGTCGAACATATTGCAAGCATCCTAAATACACTTGGAACAGAAGAGAATCATGGAATATTTTCTTATGAATGGAGATTGAATACAAAAATATGGTGGTTGCTATGGCAACTACAATACATAAATGGAAAAAACATAATACACGACAAAATCCTGGAATCATGTCGTGGCCCCCTTGACATATGAGATCCAACCCTCTAAGTGCCATAAGCTCTCCAAGTAAATCACTACATCCCAAAACTGAAAATAAACCCAATATGAAGCTCCAATGAATATCCTGGATGGATCCTCCTCCATCCATTAAAAATACATTTTTAATGCTTAAGTGGTTAATTATTTAATGTCACTTTAAATATATAACCTCCCATAACAAAATGACCCCCTTTGACTCCCTTTTTCTTCATTGACAAGCCACTAAAGTCCTTTCCAATACAAAACGTGGAGACCAAAAAATGGGGACATGAAAAATCCTTCGAATGAATACAACAATCCAATGGTTGTTATAACAACTACAATACATCAATGGAAAACACACAATACAATCCAAAAACCTGGAATCATTTCATGGCCCCCGTCACATATGAGATGCAACCCTCCAAGTGCCACAAACTCTCCAAGAATATCATTGCAATCCAAAACTGAAAACAAACCCAAGATGAAGCTCCAATGAAGATCTTGGATGTATCCTCCTCCTTGTCTAGCTAGGGTGGATATTTTACCACCGAAACCAAACCAATAGTGGAAGGGTTTTTCCCAAAAGCCCAACGAAAATGTTGGCTACAAGAGCACTCCAATAAGATATCAAATCATAATCATAATCATAAGTGAGGGGTTACCCTTCTTTTATACTTTTCCAACCCCTTCTAGATCCTTCATCCATGCGTTCTAGAACTTTCTCTTTTGGACTAAATCAACTCTTCTAGAATTTCCCCCTTTTTGACTAAATCAAATATAATCTTTATTTCTCCTTGAATTATTAATTTAACATTAAAAATACATTTTTAATGCTTAAGTGGTTAATTATTTAATGCCACTTTAAATACATAACCTCCCATAACCAAATAACATTAAATGACCCCCTTTGACTCCCTTTTTCTTCATTGACAAGCCACGAAATTCCTTTCTACTACAAAACAAGAAAACCCGAAAATGGGGACATGACATGAAACCATGAGTTGAAAACTAAAAGGATGAAATTACATTGGTTCGAGTGACTTGGAAACAATTGCTCATTTTTCAACATATGAAGTTCATTATAACCCTATTGATT
>JZKD02S0442330.1:55211-76137 GCA_000966675.3 Picea glauca | reverse complement strand
TAGTGAAGACATCAGTGCTTGAGGTTTCAAGTTAGATAATATTATTAGATAATTCATGTACTCCAGTAGAAAAAGAATTTTAGATTATGTCAATGATATTTATTTGTTGAAAGATTTATTGTTAACTTATTTGTTGCTGGTTAACTCTGGTTAACGTTGATATATGTCGTATAAATTCTACCCTGGTAGCTGTTAGAAAATAATATTTATTGATTCAGAGATTTTTTTGTTGACTTATTTGTTGCTGGTTAACGTGGAAATATGTCGTAATAATTTATGCAGGTGGCTGGATGGACTCAAGACTATGAAGGCCTGAAATATTCAACGTTTTATGGTGCCGGGCATGCTGTGCCCATTTTCGATCGCAGTCGTGCTCTTCTGTTTTTCAGGGCATTTCTTTTAGGGACATCTCTGCCCAATACACGATAAGGCATTTCATTGGAACTTGTTTTCTCTGTCTATTGAGCTTGATACAGCTCCTTATTTGTTTTCTCTATGTCTATTGAGCTGGATGCAACTCCTTATATATCCTCTTGAACCAGTGTATTAAGCCTAAATATTGAACTCTAAGATGATTTCATGCTATGTTTTGTAGTTCTTATCTATCGGTGCTTATGTTCTATTGAATAAGTTAAGTATTTTTCTTAATTTTGTGAAAGAAAAATCAAAGATATTAGTTATGTATGGAATAAGTTAAGTATTTTAGAAAATCAAAGATATTAGTTATGTTTGGTATAGATAGTTGGGTGAGTGCAAGTTTCTGATTTTTTAGTGATACATTAATGACAATGTAAACATGGAAACATAACAATTTATTAAATTGGATGGATGATTTGAGATACATATGGTTAAAAAAGTTGAAATGTAGGAAACTAAATAAGTTTTGAGAATATATAATTTTTATATGAGTGTAAAATTTGAGTTTTTATAATAGTGGTGTGTTATTTTCCTTGCAAGATATAATGCATGTGTTCTCATTAGTGCAAGTGTTGAGTACCTAAATGATGAAATTTCCTTTAGAAAATTGTACAATTGTAGATAACACATTGTTATTGTGCATGACTATTTTTTCAAAATTTATAATCTTAATTTGATTTTTTTTTAATTATGAAATTCATTATAGCCTTGAAATTATAAGATCATGTGTTAGTGTAGAGTTTGAGGGTCTAACATAATCAAACATTTTTTTTAGATTGTAAATTTGAGGATTTAAAAAAAATTGGAATTGGTTAAGGAAATAAAAAGACATGTATTTTAAAAATCCAATATATATAAGTAAAAAATAAATTAAAAATAGTAAACAATTTTATAATTTTTTCAATTATATATTTTGAATTCACATGTGTGTAATTTTGTGTAGCCTACTTTAAAATAACGAGAATATTAGAGAAATTGAAAGGCATTTAAAAAAAAATGAAGTTTTGATGCTTTTTCATCTCAAGCCACATGGTTTATCATTTGAACCATCAAAGTTAGCAAACATGTTTTTTGAAATTCTCCATCCTACCAAATATGCAAAAATATTATCCAATTTTTCATATATATATATATATATATATATATATATATATATAAAATTTGTGCTCAATCTCTTCCATAATATCTTCCACAAATAACTCAAAAATATGTGGAGATCTGGGGATTAACCCATCATGAATGATCATCATATTAATAGGATAATCTATTAATTTGAGTTAATTGAATTGATTGATTACAAGGATAGATCCTCAATTTATAGGATTGAGGAGGCCCAACAAACACTTAAGATTAGTTGGGTAGTTGAAAGAATGTAAGTGAGCTTAAATCACATAGTTGTCTTGTTTTTAGAAATCCACACAATCTAAACAAACACACCAAAACCCCCCATAAGGAATGGACGAAAAAAAGAAGAACAAATATGGGTCCTAGAAACAAGGCCTAATAAGGTACCCATGTAAAAACTCTCATAACCGAAGAAAGGGAGAAAAACCAAAAGGAAAAGGCTCCTCTCCAAAAGTGAAAAAACAATCAGTGTTGAAAATGGAATTGGATCTGAAACTAAAGAAGATCCCACAAAGATGCATTGAAAAGAAAGAGTATGAGGCATGTGGAGGTTGAAAGCTCCAATCACGAAGTATGAACAACCTTTGAAGAACAGGGCCAAGTAACCTCAAAGAACATGGTTGAATTATGAAGTAGAAGATCATTGCTTGCAAAGGCACGATAATGAAAACACTAACAACCATCACATAAATGCTTCAAAAAATAGGTGTTGGTGATGAACCAAATCAAAGGCTTTGAACAATAGAAAACACCATCATGTTAGAAAAAATGATATTGTGGAGAAATAAAATAAAACAAATGTGTAAATAAAACAAAGAAGATACACAATACAATAGAGACACAGATATATGTGGTTCACCCAGTGTGGGCTACGCCCACCAGATAAATTGCCAGGCCCTTCCTTTTTATTATCTAGCAAAATGAAGGGATACAACCTACAACACACCCGGTGTAACTTCCTCTTATTTCTTTCATATTATCCTCTCTCAGAATACAATATTTGCAATGATACAAAACCACAATACAATTCTCTCATAAAAGAGGGTTGTCTTCTAGGGAAAAAAAACCCTAACATAACTTCTATCGTTAGATCTATGACCTTATAAAGAACGGTCCAGATTTACTATGAAATTACAATATAAATTTACAAGGAAAATTTTCCATCGGGGGCTCGCTTTCCCCCGGACCGCCCAACTAGGAGGATGAGGCCCCCGGACCCCACAAGGGGGGGAAATCCCCCCTACAACCCCCCCACGTGGAAGGTTTTACAGTGTTCATGGAGTATAAACATGGCTAAAACAAAATACCTTTGAATCAAGAAGATAATCCAGCTCCACAACCAACAATCTCCCACTTGGAGACTAATCACAACAACTCCATTGTTGTTGTATTTGTTGGACTATGATCCTTCTTGGACCTCACAAATTTCTCATATTCACCTTCATGCTTGAAGACCAATTGAAACTAAGAAGGAACTTTGTTTCTCCCTGGTTACTCCCTTTGTTAACATGTCTGCAAGATTCTAGCTAGTATGTATATTTTCCAACTTCAAATGTCGATATTCCAAGATGGATCATATGAAATGGTACCTGATTTGTATATGCTTAGTATTTGAATGGAAGTATGAGTTATTTGCAAGATGAATGGAACTCTCACTGTCACAGTACAACCTACTATTCTCCTGCTTGTTTCCCAATTCCTCCATAAACCTCTGTACCCAGATCATTTATTTACTAGCCTCTGTAGCAACAACATACTCTAATTCTATTGTTGAAAGTGAAATAACCTTTTGTATTTTTGAAATCCAACTTACTGATGTCCCACCTACAGTAAAAATATACCATGTGGTGCTCCTCCTGCTATATTTATCACCTGCCATATCTGAATCAACATATCCATGTAGAACAATGTTTGGACCTCAAAAAGATAATGCATGAGTAGAAGTACCTCTCAAATACCTAAGAATCCACTTTAATGCATTCCAATATTCTTTACCTGAATTGTTCATGTACCTACTCACAACTCCCACTACATGTGCAATATCTGGTCTTGTGCAAACCATCACATACATCAAGCTGCCAATTGTTGATGAATAAGGGACCCTGGACATGTATTTTATCTGCTTTTGTTTCTTGGGACACATTTCCTAGGTTAATTTGAAATGGTTGGCAAAAGGTGTACTAACTGGTTTTTCATTCTTCATTCTAAACCTCTCCAACACCTTCTCTATGTACTCACCCTGAGACAATGTCAATTTGCAATTTTTCTTGTCCCTTGTTATTCTCATACCAAGGATTTTCTTTGCAACACTCAAATCCTTCATTGCAAATGAATTATATAATTTCTTCTTGAGCACATTTATATCCTGCATATTAGACCCTACAACAAGCATTTCATCTACACACAATAGAAAGATAATATAGCTTCTATTTTCTATCCTTTTAAAATAAACACAGTGATCAAAATGACATCTACTATAACCTTGTTCTATCATAAACCTGTTAAACTTCAAATACCATTTCCTTGGAGCTTGATTTAGGCCATACAAACTCTTCTTCAACCTGCATACCCAATTTTATTTCCCTTTGACCTCATACCCCTTTGGCTACTACATATAAATCTCTTCATCCAAATCCCCATGGAGAAAATCTATTTTTACATCTAAATGTTCAAGATGCAAATCTTCTACTACTGCAAGAATTAAAATATTCCTAATTGAATTCATCTTAAAAATGAGAGAAAATATTTCATCAAAATCTATACCTTTCTTTTGTGCAAATCCCTTTACAACAAGTCTAGCTTTGTGCTTGTTTTTTCCTCCATCTTCTTCCTTCAACTTGTAAACCCATTTATTATGCAATGCTCTTTTTCCTGCAGGAAACTGAACCAAGTCCCAAGTCTGTTTATTTACCAAGGAATCCATTTCCTCTTTCATTCCTTGCTCCCATTTCTTTTTAGTGTCTACCTTCATTGCCTCTTCATAACATTCTCTCTCACTAGAATCAGTCAACAATAAATAATAGAATTCAGAAGGAGAGTATCGTTCAGGGGATCTACTTAACCTGGTAGATATTGTAACAACACTTGCAGGAGTTTAAGGTACCTGTTGCTCCTGTTGTTGTACATTTTGATTTTCTGGTACCTTTGGAATTTATTTTTCAGTGATCTCATCAAGCACTATGTATTATGGTTTTTATTTTTCTTGTTTCTTTTCCCTGCAACTGATCTTTGTACATGACCTTCTCATTGAATATGACATCTCTACTCCTAATGATTTTTTGATTTTCATAATCCCATAAGAGATAACCAAAATCATTAACACCATATCCAATAAAGGTACACTTCTTGGATTTTTCCTCGAGCTTTGTTCTATTTTCTTTATCAATATCGACAAATGCTTCACAACTGAAAGTCTTCAAAAATGAATAATTTACCTTTTTACCTATCCATGCCTCCTTTGGAATGTCACCATCCAAAGAACTTGAAGGTCCTTTGTATATCAATTAAAAATTTGTATCCACAACATCTTCCCAAAACTTTAAGGGTTACCCTGAATGCAATCTCATACTCCTTGCACGTTCCATGATTGTCTTGTTCATCCTTTATGATACACCATTTTATTGTGGTGTTCCTGAAATTGTTTTCTCTCTATGAATCCCATTGTATGAACAATAATCACCAAACTCCTTGTTGCAATATTCACCTCCATTGTCTGAGACACTTCAACATTTTTCCTGTCTCATTCTCAACCAAATCTTTCCATTTCTTAAAAGTATAAAAAACATCAGATTTTTGTCAAACGCAATAAACCCAAGTTTTTCTAGTTACATCATCAATAAAAGTAACATAATAAAGAGATCCACCAAGAGATGATACCTGAGCTGATCCCCGTACATTTGTATGCACAATCTCTAACTTTTGATTATTCTTTTATTTTCCAACTCTGAGAAATCTAACTCTCTTATGTTTTCCATAAACACAATCCTCACAGAAATCCAAATCATTTTTTTTAAGATCTAGCAACAAATTCATTTTTTGAAGTATTTGCATCCCCTTCTCACTCATGTGTCCAATCCTATGGTTCCACAATGATGTATCCACTCCTGTAAAATCTAAAGAGATAGAAGAGTCAGTATTACCAGTACATAAATACAATCTACCTACCTTCTCTTATCTTTCTATCACCAATGATCCTTTGGTGACCTTCCACGCCTTATCTGTAAATATAGATATACAACCTTCACTTGCTACCTGCCCTGTTGAAATTAGACTTTTCCTTAAATATGGAACATGTCTTATCTCCTTCAACAAACATTGGTTTCCATTCCTTGCTTTATTTTTTCCTTTCTAATTCCAACAATTTTGCATGGTGCATCATCACCCAAATGAACTTGTCCAAAATCACCTTGAACATAATCTAGAAAATGTTTCCTATGGGGTGTGGCATGAAATGAAACCCCTGAATCTACTATCCAAGACTCAGAAATATTATCTACAGAAAGAATCAAAGCATCTTGTAACACATGATCTGTTACATTTGCTTCCTGATTTTTCTGTTGTTGTCCATATCTTTGTTTCTTTGGAGATTTGAAGTCTTTCTTCAGATGTCCTTTCGTCCCACAATTATAACACTCTATCTTTCCCAATCTGGATTTGGATCCTCCCTTCCTACAATTCCCACGGTTCCCTAAGCCCTTTCCTCTATCATTTTTTTTCCCATGTTCTCCATGTTTAACGAATTACCTGATGTCTCACCTTTTGTTTTCTATCGCATTTCCTCGCTAACAATAACACCAACAAAATCATCAAATTTTAGAGTGGTTGAACCATAGACATAGTTACTTACAACCATGACCAAGCCATTCCAACTTACTAGCAATGAGCACAAGATTAGTAGAGCCCTGACCTCATCATCAAAGTCCACTTTTACAGAACTTAGTTGATTAGTAATCGTATTAAATTCATTTAAATGATTTGCAGCAGACCCACCATCTGAAATATTCATATTAAATAATCTCTTCATTATAAATACCTTATTGGACGTCAAGATTTTTTCATACAATTTATCCAATGTGTCCATCAGCTCCTTCATTGTATTTTCTTTCAAAATAATGAAATCCACTGACGCTGCCAGGCTCAGTCGTATTGTTCCTAGTGCCTTTATGTCAAGAACCTCCCATTCTTCGTCCTTCATGACCGTCAGATTATTTTTTATTCCACCCAATAGTAGGATTAGATCCTTCTAATATAAATAATCTTACATCTGCATCTTCTATAACTGACAGTTTTGGCCATTAAATTTCTTGACCCTAAACTTTCAATTTTCCGCCATTGCTCCAACTCAAACTAGGAACCCTCTTTTCTTGTGAGTTACCTTTCGCTCTGATACCAGTTGTTAGAAAAAAAAAAATTGTGGAAAAATAAAATAAAATAAATGCGGAAATAAAACATAGAAGAGACACAATACAATAGAGACACGGATATACGTGGTTCACCCAGTGTGAGCTACGTCCACCATAGAAATTTCCAAGTCCTTCCTTTTTATTATCCAACAAAATGAAGGGATACAACCTACAACACACCTGTTGTAACTTTCTCTTCTTTCTCTCACAGTCTCCTCTCTCAAAATACAATATTCACAATGATAAATAACCGCAATACAATTCCCTCATAAAACATGGTTTCCTTTTAGGAAAAAAAACAACCTAACATACCTTCTATCATCATATCTACAACCATATAATGAACGGTCCATATTTACTATGAAATTACAATATACATTTACAAGGAAATTTTTCCCTCCGGGGACACTACCCCCAAACCCCCATCGGGGGCTCTCTTTCCCCCAGACCCCCCAGCCAAGGGGATGATCCCCCTGAAATCCACAAGGGGGGAAAATTCCCCCCACAACCCCCCCATGTGGAGCGGTGTATAGTATTTATGGGGTATAAACATGGCTAAAAACAAAGACCTATGAATCAAGAAGATAGTCAGGCTCCACAACCAACACATCAACCATCAAAGGAGCAATGAGGCATGTGGATGTTGAAAAATTCTAATAGAAATTATGGACAAAACTCTTAAGAGGGATAATTAACCCCATGTTGTCAATTCCATCAATATCCATGTAGAAATACAAATTTCAAACTTATTAAGTAAAGAGAATGATCCTTTGAAATAAGTCCTAACACGGAAATCCCAATGAGATACTCATGTATAATCAACAAAAACATTATAAAATAAGTTTACTTATGGAAACCAATCCATCTCACCGAAGTGCATGGGTCACCAACCACTGCAACTTCTAAGTCAAAATAGGAATGGTGCTCAATACAAGGCTCACTCAGAAGATGCTTGATCTCGATCAAACATAGTGAGTAAAAAATCGCCTAAGGAAGCATTTCATACCACCCCCCACAATGTTGAATTGAGTGGAAAATATGATGGCAATTCATGTCACAATTAATTAATAAAGTATGGAGTACGAGCTAAAGACAAAAATATGCAAAACAACCTAGGAAAAAAAAACTCTAAAGTCTCCAAGAGACTATGAAACAAGGCAGTACATGGATATAAATGCTTGGTTACACTCCCAAAACTATCTACATGAGGGGCACAAAATCCACTACTCATATATTCAGAACGAGAGGTACCATAAATAGCCATCATGGGAAACAATCCTTCATATCGGTCGTGGCAAAAAAATTCCATGTTAGGTACCCATTTACAAGTGAGGAAACAATTCTCTTAATTTATCAAGCTCTTGAAAAAAAAATATCAAAGAGACATCAAATGTGGCACGCAACCAACAATTGGAAGCAGAACTAAATGTTTTTTTTCAATTCCTCAAACAAGAAAAATATGGAAACTTCATGAAAAAGTTATTGTAAAAACACTACTAATAACCTCCAAAATACAATAAATTAGCAAACAAATATGCCATGAAACTCCCAACAAAGAAACACAAACTCCTTCACATGGTAATGAATTGTGTTTGGTTGTGAAAAAATAAGCAAAGGGATTATATACCTAGTTTTGGCCAACGTACACAAACCGCTTACAAATGATCCACCCAACACAAGTGACAAAAAACAAAGCATAAAGGTTATATCAAGCCTATGAACTTGGTCCACAGAGATCACTAAACATTAACTATAATGGCATAGGTGGGAGGTTCAAACCATTTGAAGGTTGTAGTAGAAGGATGGTGGTTCACTATTCCCATGGAATATGCATAACAACAAACAAAATCCCCAAAAACATGCAAAAAAAGAGGCCATGTTGCAGTCCACATGCTGCAAACTTACAAGAATTCTTTGAATTCTCCCTTGTCATTCAGTGGAGAAGTTGTGGATATGAAGTGTATATTACACACCTAATGATTTGGGCCTTTACAAAAGTCCTCAAAATATCAATTATCCCATTAACATCAGCCTCGATGACACTCCTCTATGCCTCTACGTCTACAACGGAATCCATGGGAGTCGCCAAGAGAATGGTGAAATCACAACCCTGAACGACAATATTAAAGATTCCCTTTCCATGGAGGTTGGATTTGAAGAGTTGAAGCCTCTCTTTGGCTCCTGGGAGAGATAGAAAATGGCCAGTTTCAATCTTGTCCCTAATAATGCGTCAAGCTCTATAAAATAAAATAATTGTTATAGCAAGATTTGCCTCGCCCTATGCGATCTTACCCAGAAGGCCTTTTTTCCATTTCCCTATGTAGACTTATCTTCCCTGTTTCAAAGATCCAGAGATAAAAATAAACATTTTTCCACATGTAAGCATCTTGCACACTATACAGGATCTGTATATGCAGGCTTCTCTACTACAACCCGCATACATCGAGATTTGTGCCAAAAAATGAAAATTAAATGTCAAGTTTCCATGTCATGATAGGAGATCTCTGATCCTTGGCCTTCCATATACTGGAAAAGTTCTGAATTGACCCTTCAGTTCCATTTTTGAGTCTATAAATGGGTCAATTCCGAGCTATTTAAAAAGAGGAAGAATTCAACTTTGAGAGCAAAGTTACTCTGAAGAAATTATTTAGTTCATATTGAGTCTACATCCCTTTGTCCTTTAATTTTGAACACAATTCTCATCCCCCAAGCTCTTCCCTTATTGATTGAGAACCTCATTGTTTCTCTCTTATGATCTTGCCTTTAGTGGAGGATTGAAGCCGTGGAGGCCAAACTGGAAGGAACTTGGTTTCTTGGTTTCAAGCCGTGCCGACACGGAAGTATGTAACATTTTCACTTCTATTGATCACATATTAATAGAAATACTTTTTTCCCGTCCAATTGATATCTTTCAAATATATTGAATAATTATTCCATGGGCATATTTGTCATGTTTATTAATGGATTGTGCTATCTAATGTGCTAACCTTTTATATTATCACCATGTGCTTTCTTTGCTTGTTTGTTGAGAACTTGTTGCAGGTATATAGATTTGGGTCGAAGTGCTCAACGGTGGACTTCATCGAACGTCTGGACGAGGTAACCCTCTTTCTTATCTCACTTGCATATTGGTTATATAGCATGTTGTTGGGATAGAGTTGATTTCTGCGGTCATTTTCTTCTGTTGTGGTTTACCCTAGCCATAGAGAGATTTTCCTCGTAACAATAATTGTCAGATTTATTAGGTCACTGAAATCATCACAGCCATATTGAAAAATAACTTAGAAAAACTAGTCTGGATGACTTAGTGGAGATTCATCAACAAGAATGTGACAGAGAGAACTAGCAATGTAATGGACACGGAGGAACTTCAAAAACGATAAAAAGAATTCGTTGTCATAAGCAGAGACGCATGGGGCAGGTTATGCATGAGCATTATAAAAGACAACTGATAAGACCACATGTAATGAGTCAGCATATCTATTCAACAGGAAAATAACCATTTTGAATTTCGAGCAAGGTGCGACATTTATTTTGAATCAAGTTGTAATTGAAGATCTCTTGATCTCAAGAGATTAGAAACATTGTATATATGTTAGGAAGGTTGTAATTCTCTTCAATGGTTGTAGAAGGAACAACTCTTTGAGTATCTACCCAGATATGAATTCGTAAATGTACATTTATTGTGATAGACTTAGTAATAGGAATACATTTAATCATATGTAAAAGAATCAAAATTATCTAGAGAGGAAGGATCGAGAACCTAGGAATACATATACAACATTGTAATCTATGTTATAAGATAATTTTTTTAGAAAAAAAGAGAAATGCTTTCAAGTCCTGAGGGAGAAGAGACTATAAGCTTGTTTGTTTTCCCTGAAAATTAATAGAAGCTATGTTTTCTTCATTTATGCATACATTTGTTTTGTGTGTGAACTTGTGGAATTTGTTAAGTTTCAATTTTTTCTCTTTTGTAAGTCAAAACACAAAGAGTGCGCAGAAATCATACGCAAGGTGTGTGGAGGCCAACATTTCTAAGGGTCAAAGCTTAGGAGAGTTAGCGCAAGAAGTGTGCAAGCCAGACTTTTTAAAAGTCAAAGCTCAGGAGGGAAGCGCAAGTGCATGTCGAAGATCACTTCATAGAAGTGATAAAGCTCAGAAGAGATAGTGTCATAGAGTTCCAAGGTGGAGCTTAGATATTTTTGAAATCCTTTGGTAAGGATCGGACGATTGTGGGTGGTTTTTTTGGGTCATGAATACTAGAAGGTCGTTGATCACATCAAACTAGCATATATGCAGATCTGACGATCAAGTTCCAGAAGTCTGATATCCGAGTCATTTGAACTTTGGGGATTCAACCATTATGGATAGTTAAGTTGTTGTTTGGAGGTGAGGATTATTGAATTCCCACGGATCGTCTATTTTGGAGTTTTGGATCTAACGAAATCCATAGATCCTAGAGAGTAAATAATCTTCGCCAACAGTCTGATTTCAGAAAAATTAAATCTTCCTATTGAAGTTTGAGAAGTGGAAGGACAGGGTAAAACGTGCAACCACTAGTCAAGCCACTTTATGACCGAATGTAGCCGGTAGATACTCTAGGAAAATTGGCATTATGTTTGGGTGAAACCTTCAGAGCTCTGAAGTATTGGAGTGTCGAATAATTATTTTTAACTTAGAGTTGGTTTCTATCCTACAGTCACCTATACAATTCTATTTGGGGGAAGGAGCATTGTGGATCGTGAAGGTTAACGCATTCAGGATAACGGGCCTGTGAGATCCCGAGAGCCATTTCGGATCCTCTTTGGTGACGATCCATACTAGGAGGTCGAGTGCACCAGAGTCATATCAAAGCAAGATAAATATCTATGGGGAGATATATCAGAGCCATGACGTCGAGGAGATGCAAAATAGTTAATCTTGGTGCAAGAAGTATCACACACTCACTACGGAAAAAATAAAAATTTCGCCTTTTCTCGAGGGACAGAATCCCCGAATTCCTACGGGGGCCTAGCGCAAGCTAGCTCTTCCCTTATCCTCCTCCACGTGATCGTTGGCTATGAACAAAGGCCTTAACAAAAAGATGCTTCCAGCTTCCGCGTTTCAGGATTTCTGTGTGCGAACTCTCCCTGGATCCATGTCCTTTGAAATGATGAAACCCGAAATGGGGTTAACGAGCCCTTTGGCTCCCCTTTTTCCCACTCCATACAACCACCTTCTTGACCACACGCTAACACCAAATGGCGCTACCAAAACTCGACTTTCGGGATTCCTGTTGCAAGGAACCCTTGTTCCTTCAATCCCCGAAACCCGATAAAGAGCTAAGATTCTTGACTCCTTCCCTTAGGCCTTCTCCATCTGGTCCTTTCCTGTGGCCTAGGGATACTTCTCTTAGTGCTTCATATTTCATGATTTGGGGAGTCACGATGTAGTGCTTCCACCTTTCCCTTTCAAATCCCCAAAACCCGAAAGCCTGATACCATTTGGATCTACGGTCCAGATCTTCAACTTGATCAACGGCCCGGATTACATCTCGACATTCTACCTCTCAAAATTCTGGCGGGGTCTTCACTCCTATTTCCCCGATGACCAAAACCCTGGTGGCTTCTAGATCTTTGCCACGCATTCTCCAAAATGGACGCCCTTGATTCTTTCAGGGAATCTCCTTTCGTGATTTTGGGGAATTCCTCTCCTCAAATTTTCTAGCTTCCAAATCCCCAGTGGCTTCCGAATCCCTACCATGCGTCCTCCCCAATGTATGGTCCTCGTTGATCTAGATCTGACGGTCCATATCTGTCACGATCCAACGGTCTCGATTTCCTTTCAGCCATTCCTCCAAACGCTGACTATTCATCACCTTTCCCCTTAAATGAATGGCCCTATATGCCTTGGGACTTAATGGGTCCTCCCCCTTGCTTATATGAGGGTTAAACTCTACAGATCAACGGCTATGAACCTTTCCATAGATCAACGACTTTGATTCAAACCGAGATTTCACGTTTCACGAATCCTTAAAACTTCGCATGTTGACTCTTCTAATGTGTGAGTCAGTGAAACGCCAATCACCCTCCACATGTCCTTTCCAGTCGTCGGTCGAGGTAACTCATGATGGATCCTAGGTTCTACGATCTCAATTCCTTCGCTACTTGCGAAGATGGAAGGGGTCGAGGTGTTAACACCTACGCTTCTCTTCTAGATCCGTCAACCCTGACAGACCTGGGATACTCCTGAAAGGATATCGTTCATTTGTCTAGCAAACCAAAGGATCCTCCCTTTTCATTAATTGGACTCACTATCCTTTATGATCTTAGGCGATGAAATTCAATTTCTCGGGGCTTCAATCTACCACGACTCTGAAACGTTCGGGAGCTAACTCCTTCTTGCACCGAGTTTCCAGGACCGGATCACATGATCCTTTAGAGGGTTCTTGGGTAGTCATTCCTAGGTTGTTGACTCAAATTTAGCGCCTTCCTAACTCGTCGAGGTATGGCTATGACGTCGGGGTAGGGAAATATCATGGGTTTACCATAACGGTATTCATGCCAAGGAGCTTTCTTCAATTCTGAAACATGATGAAATTCCCTAGGGAAAGTGCCCTCGAGGGATTAAACCAGAATACCAAGAGAATTAGGTAGGTGGGATGATTCTCAATGGAGCTGACTCATGCTCCTGACTTACTCATCTTATACAGAGACCAACTATGGCATAAGTATACACATGTATTTATTATTTACAATCTAATTATCAGGAATTCATAGCATACATAAGCCATCTATAAGCATATAAACATGAGCATGTGTCCATGATAATCAATTCAAAATACAAGCTATAAAAACACTTATCAGAACCACTGGACGTGATGTCACTGCTGAGAGGGGTGCTCATTTCCACCCAACCATAGGCTCGGTCACTTTTAATGGATTTATCACTGGCCACCGTCGAGCTTAGGCCATGATGCTTTGAGACTCCATCTCTTACTTCTATCTCAACGAAAGTTAGGGATGAAGGTTACTCTCCTCCTCCCTATACAAGAATAGACGAGGATGAAGGTTACTCTCCTTCTCCTCCCTTAGTATCCATTCCCATGATCAGAACTCAATTTCCCGTTGTTTTTCTCCTCTTTCAGACCCGAGAGGTTTTCTTTCTCTCCTCTCTGCATTTCTCACCCGCTTCCCTTCCGTTCACCATGCTTCTCCTTCTTGCCTCTCTTGGCAAGGTTGCATGTGGCTCGAATCCCCCCGTCTGTGGTCAGGTCTGAAAGCCATCCGATGGGAAGTCTACTCCATCCCTCATTAACTCTTGATGAATCCCTTCCCACCTACCAACATGACGGGAATTCATTTCTGGGCAGAGGGTTGTTTTGATATGAGCAACATTAATTCTGGTATGGTACTGGTTCGGTGGAGGTTATCACAACCAGTCTGGGTTCGCTCCACCACCTTTTTATTAGAAATCATGGCCTTTATTCCGTAACATGTCCCCTCTCTTAGTATTCACCCAACACATTTCCATTATCCAACAAAATAATAGGATTTACATTCATTGACCTTTACACAAAGGTCCACCAAATTAAACATTCACAATTTGAGTTTGGCGTAGTTCCTGGCCAATAAAGTTATATTTACAGACTAGGGGAAACAGGGTGTTACAATTCCCTCCCCCTTAACGGAATCATCATCCTCAATTTTCTATATACCAATATGATATGTATGTATAGGAGTAAACAAATCAGAAATGTCTGCCTCATGGCATCTTCCATTTCCCAGGTAGCCTCATCTAGGCCAAAGTGTTTCCATTACACCTTGACTTGTGCAATAGTTCAGTTCCTGAGTTTTGTTTCCTTCATGTCTAGTATGCATTGGGGTTCTGGCAGGAATTCTCCCTCCGGTTCGGCCTAGATCACAGACCAGTCAATTATATGATTAGAATCATGTACATATTTTTTTTAACAATGAAACATGGAAAACATTATGTGTTTTTACTGTGGGAGGGAGTGCTAGCCTATAGGCTACATGTCCCACTCTATTTAGAACTTCAAAAGGTCCACAATACCGAGGTGCCAACTTGGCACAAGCCCCCATCCTCGGGGAACTCTTTCTAGGCCTAACTCTGAGATAAACGTAGTCTCCCATCTTGAATTCTCTGGGGATTCTCTTTCTGTCGGCGTAACTTTTCTGTCTATTCTGTGCGATTTTCAGATTTTGCTTTATTTGAATCACTTTTTGTTCCATTTCTTTCAACATGTCAGGTCCAATTTTAATTTTGTTCACAATATTACTCCAACTAATTGGAGTGTTTCACAGCCTACCATAGAGGACCTTGAAAGGACTCATCTTCAGTGATTCTTGGTAGCTGTTGTTGTAGGTGAATTCAACCAGTGGCAGGTAATCTTCCCACTTTTTAGGTTAATGCATGACATGCATCCTTAGTATTTATTATAATATGTGGTTCACCCTTTCCGTTTGTCCATCGATTTGAGGATGATAGGCTATGCTAAACAATAATTTGGTCTTCAGACCATCCATCAAGGAGTTCCAAAAGTTTGAAGTGAATTTTGTGTCTCTGTCAGACACGATTTCCTTAGGCATGTCATGTAGTCTGAATTTCTCTTTCATGAATATGTTGTCAATATCTATTGCCTTGAGAGTCGATTTGACGGGACTAAAGTGAGCTGACTTGCTTAATTTTTCAACCGCTACCATGATGGCGTCATTTTGTCTGGTCGATGTTGGTAATTCAGTGATGAAATCCATGGAGATGGTCTCCCATTTCCATTCCAGGATTTGTAGAGGTTGTAATAATCTTGTCGAGTGTTGGTGTTCTGCCTTAACCTGCTGGCATTCTAGACATTTAGCTAAGTATTCAGCTATGTCTTTCTTCAGTCCTAACCAATAGAATTGTTTCCTAGTGGTCGTGATCATCTTCTGGTATATGGTCATTTATGTAGTTCATCCATTATGAACCTCTTCAAGTCATCACAGTTTGGAATATACAATCTATTTATGTAAGTCAGCAACTCTTCCTTGAGCATTTGGTAGCCTTCATACTTCATCCTTGTAGGTTATTGCCTTAGGTATGAAGTCACAATATTAAAGAATGCATCTATCTTCTGTGCATTTCTGATTCTTTCCCTGACATCCGTTTTGTAGGTGCTTATTGTTTCTAGATGAATCGTTTTTATACTTCTGCTAAGGGCATCGACCACCCTATTTTCCTTTCCTTTTATATGTTTTATTTCAAAATCAAATTCACTTAGGAGATCCATCCATCTCGCTTGTCTGGCATTGAGTTTTGGTTGATCAAACAGGTGTCTCAATTCACAATGATCTATCATAAGCACAAATATTCTACCCAGGAGGTAGTGTCTCCACATTTTTAAAGCATGTACTATGGCAACCAACTCTAGGTCATGGGTCACATAATTGATCTCATGCTCATTTAATTTCCAGGACGTATAGCATATTACACATCCTCCTTGAATAAGGACTCCTCGGAGTCCTTCCTTGCAAGCATCTGTACACACAAAGAAATCATCATCTGAGTCTACAATCTTTAGCATAGGTGCATGGGTTAGGAGATATTTTAGTTCCTGAAATATTCCTTCGCATTTTGACGTCCAAATGAATTTAACCCCCTTTTTTTGAAGGGTAGTGATTGGACAACCAATCTTGGAAAACCCTTTTATGAATCTTCTATAGTATCCTGCTAAGATCATGAAGGACCTAATATCATATACATATTTTGGGGTAGGCCATTCCATAATGGATCTGATTTTGTTGGGGTCCACTGCCACCCCTTCCTTAGATATGACATGGCCTAAGTAGTGGAATTGCACTTGCTAAACTTAGCATAGAGTCGATGTTCCCTTAGTACTTGAAGTACATGTCTAAGATGTTCTTCGTGCTCCTCCCCATTCTTGGAATAGATTAGGATATCATCAATGAAAACCAATACAAATTTGTCTAGAAATTTGTTGAGTACATTATTCATCAAGCACATAAAAGTGGCGGGGGAATTGGTTAACCCAAATGGCACCACCACAATTTCATAGTGACCATATCTCATTCTGAAGGTTGTTTTGTGGATATCTTCATCCCTAATCCAAACTTGATGGTAGCTTGATCGTAGTTCAATATTTGAGAAGATGGATGCACCTCCCAATTGATCAAACAGATCATCGATTCTTGGTAAGGCGTACTTGTTCTTTATAGTTTCCTTATTGAGTTGTATGTAATCTATGCAAAGTCGGAGTGTGCCATATTTATTTTTCACAAATAGGATGGGTGCTCCCCACAGAGACACACTGGATCGGATGTATCCTTTATCCATGATATCCTTTAGTTGTATCTTAAGCTCAATGATCTCTGGCGTGCTCATTTTGTATGGCGTTCTAGATGTTGGTACCATTCCCCGTGTAAGTTCTATTGAGAAGTCAATATCCCTTCTCAGAGGTAGGCCTGGTACTTCTTCTGGGAATACGTTCTTCTATTCTCTTAATATGGGGTGGTCCTTGAGGTTTGGTGTGTCATCGTCGATAGAGTCTGACATCTGTATTGCATATAAGGAACACCATTTTCTACAATACTTCTTCATTTGAAGGGTCGATATTTGTCTCACTGAGACAGGCTTTTGAATTCCTTGGAGGGCCATCTTTCTCCAATCTTCATTCACACATTATAAAGTTTTACGTTAACAACCCATTTTAGTTTTATGAGCAGCCAACTAGTCCATACCAATCAACAAGTCATAAGATCCCAAGGGAAGGATGTTAGGTTCACTTGGGTGGGCAATCCACCCACAAAGAATTGGCAGGATGGTATAGCCTCTGCCACCTTTCTTTTGGTCCCAGTGGTTAGTTGTACCAACCACGGTTTAACATGTCTGGTTGGTTTCAATTTACATTTATCAATAGTTTGAGGGGCTACGTAAATCAGATTAGAACCTAGGTCAACTAAAATAGAAATTGGATGGTTGGCGATCATACCTTCCAGCTCCACTACTGAAGCTTGATGGTCGGCTTGATTATTGTCTAGGGCTGCATAGATTCGTTTCATGCTCCTAGCCACATCATTAACGGTGGTATCTTCTTGGATATTGTAGACCCCCTTATTGTTTTGTTGTCTGTGTGGGAAGTCCATCAACCTATGATTTTCTCCACAATGCCAACATTTTAAGGGTTCTTTATTTAGGTTATCGGTGTTTGTTGGGACTATTTGAAAAGGTTTATTTCCACTTTGAGAAGGGAAATTTTACTGATATACACTTCTAGCTGGAAGGCTCCCCCTAGAATATTTTCCATATTTCTTAAATCTTGAGGAGTCAAATCTTTTCTTCTGGAACCCCAGACTATTCTTTTTCTTCCAGTCCTCATGGGGTCTTGTCATGTTCCCAATCTATTCATAGCAATAGCTCGCCTTCCAGATAGCCTCTTCTAAGGTCCTTGGTTTGTCAAACTCAATCTTGTCCCGGTAGGTCTGAGGTAACCCACTGATGAACCACTGCATTTTCCCTTTTTCATCTTTTATGTAGGGTACATACCTCAGTAGTTCAAGGAATTTATTGACAAATTCCTCTATGGTGAGTTGTCCCAGCCGAAGTTCATAGAATTCTTTAGTTTTTCTATCCATGTATCTTTATGACAGATAATTCCTTATGAAGTATTTCTCGAACTGTTTCCATGACAAGTCCTTCTCGTGGACTCCTTTAACTTTGCTTAGGTCTTCCCACCATATGGAATCCTTTCCATTCAGGTTGAAGATGGTTATTCAAGCCTTCAAGTTTTCAGAGTAGTCATGGACTCTAAAATACTTCTTTAAGCCAAGAAGCCTAGCTTCCGCCTCTTCTCCCTTATTTATATCTCCGTTGAAAGAGGGTGGTTTGGATTTCTTGAACTCTTCAGGGCTAGTAGTTTTGGAACGATTGTGTTTCTTTCCTTTCTTCTGAGAATGTGAGTTGGCCCTGCTACTAAAAGGCCATTTGGAGTTATTATCTTCCTTTCCAGATCAGGACTCTCCCAATGAGAATCCCTTGCCTCCAGGTTGGACCTTCTTTGCGATACTTCTCCCAGTGGGGTCACTTATGGAGACATGCTTTTGGGTCTCAGATGGACTCTGACCTCCCTGTTATCACTAAAATTACGTCCGCACATGGCGACAAGAACTCCGCATCGTCAAAACAACAATGAAGTCATTCATGGCACTGAATTAATTTCACAGCATTCCAGAAGGGTCAAAAACTATACAAAGTAACCAAAAATTGAAGGGCGCTTCACAGTAGTTTGGTGCAAGCGCACATGCGCAGGACAAGAACGTACTCTGCGCGCATGCGCGCACGACGTGCGACTGTCAACGACAAAACCCGCGCACCTACTAAAACGGTGCATTTATGAATTGGACGGCCTCTCAACCACTTACGGACCAGCTCCCAATCTGATTTGACTCCCAAATCCGAGCTGAATCCACAGGGTAGGTGGGTTAATGACCTAATGAAGCCCTAAATAGCCCCTTTTCACACTTTGAAGAGGTTACATAATCCCCCGGTGATCTGCTATAAAAAGCCATGAAGGAACATTGTTTTCGCAAGGAATTCCAAGTATTGTTATGCTTCTAAGATTGTCAAGGGCCCATTCTTTGACGATAACACATCAACAACATTTCATAGAGCCATTCGCCTCTCCATTGAGCGGATGTGCTGGGAGTTCTTTCACTATCAGTCTTATTTCTTCGCATTGTAAGGAAAGCAAGTTCGTGAGGGCCTCAAGAGCCTTCCTTTGGGGGAAGAAGGAACCACAGTTCCCTTCCTTCATCATGCTCTGATTTCATCAATAGACCATCTCAAAACCATTGGTGATATCGGTGTCTTTTTGTGTTTATTGTTTCTTTATCCGTATGTTCACAGTTTAGTTAGTTTTTGTTTAATTCTTGCTTGTAGTTTGTTTTGTTTCCTCTAACCCTTTCCTCCACAGCTGTCACACTCTGCAAGACCCAACAGGGCGTGTAAGCACCCTCGATTTGCTCACCAGGTGATGAATTGGGTGAGAACAGACTGGCGACTCCACTGGGGAGTTAGGTATCAATTCCTCCCTCATTTGTGTTTATTTTTCTTTCCTTTTGGTTTTATTAACTTGCAGGGACACAAACCAGCCTCCGCCGACCTGCTAACCAGTCAATTCACAGGAGAATTGAGGGAAATCCATCCAGATTTTCTTTCTCGGTCACTTGTCACAGGCGCGCGGGTATTTCACCCCACAGACGCACATCTTGTGCGCATGCGCCTGCACAAAGTTTTACCTCTGCGCACATGCGCTTTAGTTCTCAACACTTTCAGTGCGCATGCGCCATATGTGCCTCTATCTACACTGGAGGCCATGCATCTGAACTAAATTTCACATTGTAAGGTTTTTGGATGTGAGGAAAGTCATTTTCCTTCTCAAGAATGATGTTATGCATGCTCTAAATACTGCACCACTTAGACCCCTCAACTTATAAAGGGGATATTCAAACAAACATAAGCACTTAGGTGGATAAAAATCATTTTCCTTTATTTGCTTTTTGCCACATGGATGGCTTTCTTTGATTTATAATATAAGGAACACATCAATTTTAATCACATCTAAAATCACATTCGGGACTCGAAGTTGAAGTAGCAATCCTTGAGTATGCTCTTCTCTTGCGCAATCAAGCGATCTTGAGAATCAGAAAGAGATTGTGAAAAAAATCTCATCTCCCTTAACAAAATTTCAAAACTTTTAGGAGAGGACAATGACCCTTTCAGAACCCCTCTTAGCTTCATTTTTCAAACACATTCTTGTAACGGGCCCATACATGCCCACATGTCAACAAAGCTAGAATAGTGTTTAAATTTCTGCTTTCTTAGATCAAAAAACTAGGAGAGTTTAAAGTTTTGTAACGGGCCCACACATGCCCACATGTTCAATCTAGGATAGTTTCATGCTTTTTTTAGATTAACTCACACATAGGGAG
>JZKD02S0442330.1:29423-48066 GCA_000966675.3 Picea glauca | reverse complement strand
ACACTCTCTCATGTTATGGTGGGTCTTACTTTGCGACTATTGCAGTTATTTTTGTCATTTGCCGAAGACCTCTGAACTTGGTAGGGCCATCAATGCCCACATCATCGTCGTTGCTCATTACCGCGATTATTTCCTATTATTCAGAGTATGTTCCTTTGCAAAATTGTCTTCTTCCTTTATCATTACCGCCCTCGAGGGTGCTGCAGTCATCTACACCAACACTTTCGTCATCTTTTTTCAGAGTTACATAAAACGAGCATGGGGCATGCCCACCTCGTTTGTACACAATTGTATATTTTTTCTGCACGTCTCTCAGAAGGTCGAGATACCGGTTCTTTTTTTCTCCAACGGATCGCTCCGAACGGTCCCACTATTGCTTTCCCTTACAAAAACATTCTCAGTAGAAGAAACACTGATGGATTTCGGCTATACGTATGCTCCTAACCTCATCCATCAGGGGCCATCTGTTATCACTAAAATTTCGTCCACACATGGTGACAAGAACTCCGCATCGTCAAAATAGCAATGAAGTCATTCATGGCACTGAATTAATTTCACAGCATTCCAGAAGGGTCAAAAACTATACAAAGTAACCAAAAATTGAAGGGCGCTTCACAGTAGTTTGGTGCAAGCGCACATGCGCAGGACAAGAACGTACTCTGCGCGCATGCGTGCACGACGTGCGGATGTCAACGACAAAACCCGCGCACCTGCTAAAACGGCACATTTATGAATTGGCCGGCCTCTCAACCACTTACGAACCAACTCCCAATCTGATTTGACTCCCAAATCCGAGCTGAATCCGCAGGGTAGGCGGGTTAATGAGCTAATGAAGCCCTAAAGAGCCCCTTTTCACACTTTGAAGAGGTTACATAATCGCCCGGTGATCTGCTATAAAAAGCCATGAAGGAACGTTGTTTTCGCAAGGAATTCCAAGTATTGTTATTCTGCTAAGATTGTCAAGGGCTCATTCTTTGACGATAACACATCAGCAACATTTCATAGAGCCATTCGCCTCTCCATTGAGCGGATGTGCTGGGAGTTCTTTCATTATCAGTCTTATTTCTTCGCATTGTAAGGAAAGCAAGTTCGTGAGGGCCTCAAGAGCCTTCCTTTGGGGGAAGAAGGAACCATAGTTCCCTTCCTTCATCGTGCTCTGATTTCATCAATAGACCAGCTCAAAACCATTGGTGATATCGGTGTCTTTTTGTGTTTATTGTTTCTTTATCCATATGTTCACAGTTTAGTTAGTTTTTGTTTAATTCTTTCTTGTAGTTTTTTTTGTTTCCTCTAACCCTTTCCTCCACAGCTGTCATGCTCTGCAAGACCCAACAGGGCATGTAAGAACCCTCGATTTTCTCACCAGGTGACGAATTGGGTGCGAACACTCCCCTCTTATGTTGTCGGTCCACATGACTGGTTGCGGTTTCGTGTTGCAATTTCCTCTGTATGTTGGACAATATTTGTAGCAACACTATGTTAATTTCTGTTTGTTTCTCTTGTCCTTTATCAGTCTCTCATTGTCAACCTTGAAACTCTTTAGCTCGGCCCTGAGACTTCTTACAGTTTCAGCCAGACCCGGAGGGGTTTCCACCGCCCTCCTTTCATTAGATTCCTCATCTCTATTGTGGGAGCCATCCCCCACTTCATGGAACATCATCATCCTTTAGTCTTGGTGTCTTCCTGTGATTCAATGATAGTTCAAGTTTTGCCAAAAACACATATAGTTAGCTAACAGTCTATTATTCCATGAACAATACACGGTTTAAAACTTCATAATGTACACGCACAATAGAAAGTTTCGTTTCTTTCCTTTTAATATTTTTAAATCAATCCTCTTAAGAAATAGGTATGATAGGGTGCCACTCCTTGGAATGTACCCATATAGGGTTATTTAAGAGACTCTTCCATGAGCCCAAGTAGGCCAAGTGTTTTAACAATGCTTTGATACCAATTTGTCACACACCCACTACAACAAAAATAAAAATTTTGCCTTTTCTTGAAGGACAGAATACTTGAATTCCTATAGGGGCCTAGTGCAGGCTATCTCTTCCCTTATCCTCCTCCATGTGATCGTTGGCTATGACCACAGGCCTTACCAAAAAGGTGCTTCTAGCTTCCACGTTTCGGGATTTCTATATGCAAGTTCTCCCCGGTTCCCTGTCCTTTGAAATGCTGAAACCCGAAATCGGGTTAACAAGCCCTTTGGCGCCCCTTTTTCCTAATCCATGCGACCACCTTCGTGACCACATGCTAACACCAAATGGCGCTACCGAAACTCAACTTTCGGGATTCCTTTTGCAAGGAACCCTTGTTCCTTCAATCCCCAAAACCTGATACAAGGCTAAGATTATTGATTCCTTCCCTTAGGCCTTCTCCATGTGGCCCTGTCTTGTGGCCTAGGGATACTCCTTCAAGTGCTTTGGATTTCGCGATTTGGTGAGTCACGATGCAGTGCTTCCACCTTTCCCTTTCACATCCCCAAAACCCAAAAGCCCGATACCATCTAGATCTTAGACTTGATCAACGACCCAGATTACATCTTGACATTCTACCTCTCATGATTCTAGTGGGGTATTCACTCCTATTTCCCCGATGACCAAAACCCTGGTGGCTTCTAGATCTTGGTCACGCGTTCTCCAAAATTGACGCCCCTGATTCTTTCGAGGAATCTTATTTCGCGATTTTGGGGAATTCCTCTCCTCAAATTTTTTGGTGTCCACATCCCCAAGGGCTTCTGGATCCCTGCCATGCGTCCTCCCCAATGGACAATCTTCGTTGATCTAGATATAATGGTCTAGATATGTTACGATCCAATGATCACGATTTCCTTTCGGTGATTCCTCCAAACACCAACTATTCACCATGTGTCCCCTTAAATGAATGGCCCTAAATGCCTCGGGACTTAACGGGTCCTCCCCCTTGCTTATACGAGGTTTAAACTCTACAGATCAACATCTCTTAACCTTTCCATAGATCAATGGCTCTGATTCAAACCAAGATTTTGCGTTTCGCGAATCCTTAGAACTCTGCCCGTTGAATCTTATGATGTGCGAGTCAGTGAAACGCCAATCTCCCTCCACATGTCCTTTCCAATGGTCGAACAAGGTAACTCCCGATTGATCCTGGGTTCTACAATCCTGATTCCTTCGCTATTTATGAAGACATAAGGGGTCGAGGTGTTAACACCTACATTTCTCTTCTAGATCCGTCGGCCCTGACAGACTTGGGATACTACTGAAAGGATCTCGTTCGTTCGTCTAGAAAACGAAAGGATCCACCCTTTTCGCTAATTGGACTCGCTATCCTTTTTTATCTTAGGCGACAAAATTCAATTTCTTGGGGCTTCAATCTACCATGACTCTAAAATGTTTGGGAGATAACTCCTTCTTGCAACGGGTTTCCAGGCCCGAATCACATGATCCTTCAGAGAGTTCTTGGGTAGTCATTCCTAGGCTGCTAACCCAAATGTAGCACCTTACTAACTCACCGAGGTATGGCTATGATGTCGGGTCAGCTAAATCTCATGGGTTTACTGTAACGGTAGCCATGCCGAGGAGCTTCCTCCAACTCTGAAACATGATGAAATTCCCTGGGGAAAGTTCCCTCGAGGAATTAAACCATAATACCAAGAGAATTAGGTAGGTGGGATGATTCTCAATGGAACCGATTCATGCTCCCGACTTACTCATATTATACAGAGACCAACTATGGCATAAGTATACACATGAATTTATTATTTACAATCTCATTATCAGGAATTCATAGCATACATAAGCCATCAATAAACATATAAACATGACCATGTGTCCATGATATCCAATTCAAAATACAAGGCATAAAAAAACTTATTAGAACCACTGGACGTGATGCAATTACTGAGAGGGGTGCTCATTTCCACCTAACCATAGGCTCAATCAATCTTAATGGATTTATCACTGGCCACCCCCGAGCTTAGGCCACGATGCTTTGAGACTCCATCTCTTACTTCTAGTTCAACGGAAGTTAGGGATGAAGGTTACTCTCCTTATCCTTATACACGAATAGATGAGGTCGAAGGTTACTCTCCTTCTCCTCCCTCAGTCTCCATTCCCGTGATCAGAACTCAATTTCCTGTTTTTTTTCTCCTCTTTCGGACCCGAGAGGTTTTCTTTCTCTCCTCTCTGCATTTCCCGTTGGTTTCCCTTCCCTCCACCACGATTCTCCTTCTTGCCTCCCTCAGCAAGGTTGTGTGTGGCTCAAATCCCCTCATCTATGGTCAGGTTCGAAAGCCATCTGATGGGCAGTCTATTCCATCCCTCATTAGCTCTTGAGGAGGCCCTTCCCACCTACCATTCTGACGGGAATTCATTTCTAGGTAGAGGGTTGTTCTGATATGAGCAACATTAATTTTAGTATGGTATTTGTTCGATGGAGGTTATCACAACCATTGTGGGTTCCCTCCACCACCTTTTTATTAGAAATCGTGGCCTTTCTTCCATAACACATCCCCTCTCTCAGCAGTCACACAACACGTTTCCATTATCCAACAAAATAATAGGATTTACATTCATCGACCTTTATACAAAGGTCCACTAAATTAAACATTCACAATTTGAGTTTGTCATAGTTCCTGGCCAATAAAGTTATATTTATAGATTGGGGGAAACAGGGTGTTACAATTACCTCCCCCTTAATGGAATCATCGTCCTCTATGTTCTATCTACAAATATGATATGTATGTATAGGAGTAAACAAAATCGAAAATGCTTGCCTCATGGCATCTTCCATTTTGGAGGTAGCCTCATCTGGTTCAAAGTGTTTCCATTGCACCTTGACCTATGCAATGGTTCGATTCCTGAGTGTTGTTTCCTTCCTGTCTAGTATGCATTGGGGTTCTAGAAGGAATTCTCCCTCTGGTTCTGCCTGGATCACAAACTAGTCAATTATATGATTAGAATCATGTACATATTTTTTTTATCAATGAAACATGGAAAACATTATGTGCTTTTACTATGGGAGGGAGTGCTAGCCTATAGGCTACAGGTCTCACTCTATTTAGAACTTCAAACGATCCAGAATACCAAGGTGCCAACTTGGCACAAGCCCCCATCCTTAGGGAACTCTTTCTAGGCCTAACTCTAAGATAGACGTGGTCTCCCGTCTTGAATTCTCTAAGGGTTCTCTTTCTGTCGACGTAACTTTTCTCTCTGTTATGTGCGATTTTCAGATTTTGTTTTATCTAAATCACTTGTTGTTCCATTTCTTTCAACATGTCGGGTCCAATTGTAATTTTGTTCACAGGATTACTCCAACTAATTGGAGTGTTGCATGGCCTACCATAGAGGACCTCAAAAGGAATCATCTTCAGTGATTCTTGGTAGCCGTTGTTGTAGGCGAATTCAACCAGTGGCATGCAATCTTCCCACTTTTTAGGTTGATGCATTACATGCATCCTTAGCATGTCTTCTAATATTTGTTTCACCCTTTCCATCTTTCCATCGGTTTAAGGATGATAGGCTGTGCTAAACAATAATTTGGTCTCCATACCAGACAACAAGGATTTCCAAAAGTTTGAAGTGAATTTCGTGTCTCTATCAGACACGATTTCCTTAGGCATGTCGTCTAGTTTGAATATATCTTTCATGAATATGTTGGCAATATCTATTGCCTTGAAAGTCGATTTGACAAGACTAAAGTGAGCAGACTTTCTTAATTTGTCCACCACTACCATGATGGCATCATTCTGTTTGGTCGATGTTGGCAATCCGGTGATGAAATCCATAGAGATGGTCTACCATTTCCATTCCAGGATTGGTAGAGGTTGTAATAATCCTTTTGGGTGCCGGTGTTCTGCCTTAACTTGCTGGCATTCTAGACATTTAGCTAAGTACTCATCTATGTATTTCTTCAGTCCCAACCAATAGAATTGTTTCTTGGTGGTCGTGATCATCTTCTGGTACCCTGGGTGACCAATATATGGTCTTTTATGTAGTTCATCCATTATGAACCTCTTCAAGTCGTCACAATTTGGAATATACAATCTGTTTCTGTAAGTCAGCAACCCTTCCTCGAGCATTTGGTAGCCTTCATAATTCAACCCTATAGGTTATTTCCTTAGGTATGAATTCACGGTATTAAAGAATGCATCTGTCTTCTATGCATTTCTGATTATCTCCCTGACATCCATTTTGTAGGTGCTTATTGCTGCTAGATGAATTGTTTTTATACTTTTGCTAAGGACATCAGCCACCCTATTTTCCTTTCCTCTTATATGTTTGATTTCAAAATAAAATTCACTTAGGATAGCCATCCACCTCCCTTGCCTGGCATTGAGTTTTGGTTGATCAAACAGGTGTATCAATCCACAATGATCTGTCATAAGAAAAAATCTTCTACCCAAGAGGTAGTGTCTCCACATTTTTAAAGCATGTACTATGGCAGCCAACTCTAGGTCATGGGTCTCATAATTGATCTCATGCTCATTTAATTTCCGGGATGTATATCATATTACATGTCCTCCTTGCATAAGGACTCCTTCGAGTACTTCCTTGCAGGCATCTGTACACACAAGGAAATCATCATTCGGGTCTGCAATCTTTAGCACATGTGCATGGGTCAGGAGATATTTTAGTTCCTGAAATATTCCTTCGCATTTAGACGTCCAAATGAATTTAACCCCCTTTTTCTGAAGGGAAGTGATTGGACAACCAATCTTGGAAAACCCTTTTATGAATCTTTTATAGTATCCTACTAAGCCCATGAAGGACCTAATATCAGATACATATTTCGGGGTAGGCCATTTCATAATGGATCTGATTTTGTTGGGGTCCACTGCCACCCCTTCCTTAGATATGACATGTCCTAAGTATTGGACTTGCTTCTGAAAGAAATTGCACTTGCTAAACTTAGCATAGAGCCGATGTTCCCTTAGTACTTGAAGTACGAGTCTAAGATGTTCTTCGTGCTCCTCCCTGTTCTTTGAGTAGATTAGGATATCATCAATGAAAACCAATAAAAATTTGTCTAGAAATTTGTTGAGTACATTATTCATCAAGCACATAAAAGTGGCGGGGGCATTGGTTAACCCAAATGGCACCACCACAAATTCATAGTGACCATATCTCGTTCTGAAGGTTGTTTTGTGGATATCTTCATCCCTTATACAGACTTGATGGTAGCCCGATATTAGGTTGATCTTTGAGAAGATGGATGCACCTCCCAATTGGTCGAACAGATCATCGATTCTTGGTAAGGGGTACTTGTTCTTTATAGTTTCCTTATTGAGTTGTCTGTAATCTATGCACAGTCAAAGTGTTCCATCTTTATTTTTCACAAACAGGATGGGTGCAGACACATTGGGTCGGATGTAGCTTTTATCCATCATCTCCTTTAGTTGTAGCTTGATCTCAATGAGCTCTGGCATGCTTATTCTGTATGGCATTCTATATGTTGGTACCACTCCCGGTGTAAGTTCTATTGAGAAGTCAATATCCCTTCTCGAAGGTAGGCCTGGTACTTCTTCTAGGAATACATCCTTGTATTATCTTAATATGGGGTGGTCCTCAAGGTTTGGTGTGTCATCATCGACGAAGTCTAACATCTGTAATGCATATAAGGAAAACCCTTTTCTGCAATACTTCTCCATTTGAAGGGCCGATATTTGTCTCACTAAGACAGGCTTCTGAATTCCTTAGAGGGCCATATTTCTCCCATCTCCATTCACACATTCTAAAGTTTTACGGTAACAGTCCATTTTAGTTTTATGAGCAGCCAACCAATCCATACCAATCAACAAGTCATAAGATCCCAATGGAAGTATGTTAAGGTTCGCTTGGGTGGGCAATCCACCCATGAAGAATTGGCAGGCTAGTATAGCCTCTGGCACCTTTCTTTTGGTCCCAGTGGCTAGTTGTACCAACCATGGTTTAACATGTCTGGTTGGTTGCAGTTTACACTTATCGGCAGTTTGAGGGGCTATGTAACTCAGATTAGAACCTGGGTCAATTAAAATATAAATTGGATGGTTGGTGATCATACCTTCCAGCTCCACTACTGAAGCTTAATGGTCAGCTTGATTATTGTCCAAGGCTACATAGATTCGTGGCATGCTCCTAGCCACATCATTGACGGTGGTAGATTCTTGGATATTGTAGACCCCTTTACTGTTTTGTTTTCTGTGTCGGCAGTTGCTCAACCTATGATTTTCTCCACAACCCCAGCATTTTAAGGGTTCCTTCTTTAGGTTATCAGTCTTTGTTGGGACTGTCTGAAAAGGTTTATTTCCACTTTGAGAAGGGAAATTTTGTTGATATACACTTGTAGCTCGAAGGATCCCCCTAGAATCTTTTCCATAGTTCTTAAATCTTGAGGAGTTAAACCTATTCTTCTGGAACCCCGAACTATTATTTTTCTTCCAATCCTCATGGGGTCTTGTCCTATTCCCAATCTGTTCATAACAATACCTCACCTTCCAGATAGCCTCTTCTAAGGTCCTTGGTTCGTCAAACTCAATCCTGTCTCGGTAGGTCTGAGGTAACCCACTGATGAACCGTTGCATTTTCCATTTTTCATCTTTTATGTAGGGTACATACCCTAGTAGTTCAAGTAATTTATTGACAAATTCCTCTATGGTGAGTTGTCCCAACCGAATTTCATAGAATTCTTTAGTTTTTCCATCCATGTAGCTTTCTGAAATATATTGCCTTTTGAAATATTTTTCGAACTGTTTCCATGACAATTCCTTCTCATGGACTCCTTTCACATTCCTCGGGTCTTCCCACCATATGGAATCCTTTCCATTTAGGTTGAAGATGGTTATTTGAGCCTTCAAGTTTTTGGAGTAGTCATGGACTCTGAAATGCTTCTTTAAGCCAAGCAGCCACACTTTCGCCTCTTCTCCCTTCTTTATTTCTCCATCAAAAGAGGGTGGTTTGGATTTCTTGAACTCTTCAGGGCCACTAGTTTTGGAACGCCTATGTTTCTTTCCTTTCTTCTAAGAATGCGAGATAGCCCTGCTACTAGAAGACCCTTCGGAGTTATCAGCTTCCTTTCTAGAGGACTCTCCCGATAAGTGTCCCATGCCTCCAAGTTGGACCTTCTTCGTGGTACTTCTCCCAGTGGGGTCACTTATGGAGACATTATTTCGGGTCTCAGGTGGACTTTGACCTCCCCTCTTGTGTTGTCGGTCCGCATGACTGGTTGTGGGTTCATGTTGTAGTTGCCTCTGTATGTCGGAAAAATATTTGTAGCAAGACTATGTTAATTTTTTTTTGTTTCTCTTGTTCCTTTATCACTCTCTCATTGTCAACCTTGAAAATCTGTAGCTCGACCCTGAGACTTCTTACAGTTTCAACCAAATCCGAAGGGGTTTCCACCACCCTCCTTTCATCAGATTCCTCATCTCTATTGTGGGAGCCATCCCCCACTTCATGGCACGTCATCATCATTTAGTGTTGGTGTCTTCCTGTGATTCACTGACTATTCAAGTGTTGCCAAAAACACATATAGTTAGCTAATAGTTTATTAGTCCATGAACAATACATGGTTTAAAACTTCATAATGTACACACACAGTATAAATTTTTGTTTCTTTCCTTATTAATATTTTTAAATAAATCCTCTTAAGAAAGAGGTACGATAGGGTGTCACTCCTTCGAACGTACCCATATAGGGCTATTTAAGAGACTCTTCCATGAGCCCAAGTAGGACAAGTGTTGTAACCATGCTCTGATACCAATTTGTCACACACCCACTACAGAAAAAATAAAAATTTCTCCTTTTCTCGAGGGACAAAATCCCTGAATTCCTAGGAGGGCCTAGCGCAGGCTCTCTCTTCCCTTATCCTCCTCCATGTGATCATTGGCTATGACCATAGGCCTTACCAAAAAGGCGCTTTCGGCTTCCACGTTTCAGGATTTCTGTGTGCGAGCTCTCCCCGGCTCCCTGTCCTTTGTAATGTCGAAACCTGAAATCGGGTTAACAAGCCCTTTGGATCCCCTTTTTCCTACTCCATGTGACCACCTTCGTGACCACATGATAATAGCAAATGGAACTACCAGAACTTGGCTTTATGGATTCCTATTGCAAGGAACCCGTGTTCCTTCAATCCCTGAAACTCGATACAGGGCTAAGATTCTTGGCTCCTTCCCTTAGGATTTCTCCATGTGGCTCTGTCTTGTGGCCTAGGGATACTCCTCTGAGTGCTTCAAATTTCACGATTCAGGGAGTCACGATGCAGTGCTTCCGCCTTTCCCTTTCAAATCCCCGAATCCCGAAAGCCCAATACCATCCAGATCTACGGTCCAGATCTTCAACTTGATCAATGGCCTTGATTACATCTCGACATTCTACCTCTTGGGATTCTGGTAGGGTCTTCACTCCTATTTCCCCAATGACCAAAATCTTGGTGGCTTTTGGATCTCTGCCATGTGTTCTCCAAAATGGATGCCCCTGATTCTTTCGGAGAATCTCCTTTCGCGATTTTGGGGAATTCCTCTCTTCAAATTTATCGGTGTCCAAATCCCCGGTGACTTTCGGATGCCTGCCACACGTCCTCCCCAATGGATGGTCCTCGTTGATCTAGATCTGACGGTCCAGATCTGTCACGACCCAATGATCGTGATTTCCTTTTGGCGATTCCTCCAAATGTCGACTATTCACCACATGTCCCCTTAAATGAATGGCCCCAAATGCCTCGGGACTTAACAAGTCCTCTCCCTTTCTTATATGAGGTTTAAACTCTACATATCAATGGCTCTTAACCTTTCCACATATCAATGGTTCTGATTCAAACTGGGATTTCACATTTCATGAATCCTTATAACTCCGCTCGTTGACTCTTATGATGTGTGAGTTAGTGAAATGCGAATCGCCATCCACATGTCCTTTCCAGTGGTCGGTCGAGGTAACTCCCGATGGATCCTGGGTTCTACAGTCTCGATTCCTTCACTACTTGTGAAGATGGAAGGGGTCGAGGCGTTAACGCTTGCGCTTCTCTTCTAGATCTGTCGGCCCTGACATACTTGGGATACTCCCGAAAGGATCTCGTTCTTTCGTCTAGCAAACGAAAGGATCCACCCTTTTCCCTAATTGGACTCGCTAACCTTTCTGATATTAGGTGACAAAATTCAATTTCTCGGGGCTTCAATCTACCATGACTCTGAAATGTTCGGGAGCTAACTCCTTCTTGCACTGAGTTTCCAGGCCCAGATCACATGATCCTTCAGAGGGTTCTTGGGTAGTCATTCCTAGGTTGTTGACCCGAATTTAGTGCCTTCCTAACTCACTGAGGTATGGATATGACGTCAGGGAAGGGAAATCTCATGGGTTTACCGTAACGGTAGCCATGCCGAGGAGCTTGCTCCAACTCTGAAACATGATGAAATTCCCTAGGGAAAGTGCCCTCGAGGGATTAAACCAGAATACCAAAAAATTTAGGTAGCTGGGAAGATTATCAGTGGAACCGACTCATGCTCCCGACTTACTCATCTTATACAGATACCAACTATGGCATAAGTATACACATGCATTTATTATTTACAATCTAATTATCAAGAATTCATAGCATACATAAGCCATCTATAAGCATATAAACATGAGCATGTGTCCATGATATTCAATTCAAAATACAAGGCATAAAAACACTTATCAGAACCACTGGACATGATGCGACTACTGAGAAGGATGCTTGTTTCCACCCAAACATAGACGAGGACGAAGGTTACTCTCCTTCTCCTCCCTCAGTCTCCATTCCCGTGATCAGAACTCAATTTCCCGTTGTTTTTCTCCTCTTTTAGACCCAAGAGGTTTTCTTTCTCTCCTCTCTGCATTTATTTTCGGTTTCCCTTCTATCCACCACGCTATTCATTCTTGCCTCCCTCGACAAGGTTGTGTGTGGCTCAAATCCCCCCATCTATGGTCAAGTCCGAAATCCATCCGATGGGTAGTCTGCTCCATCCCTCATTAACTTTTGAGGAGGCCCTTCCCACCTACCAACTTGATGAGAATTCATTTATGGGCAGAGGGTTGTTCTAATATGAGCAACATTAATTCCGGTATGGTACAACTTCGGTGAGGTTATCACAATCATTCTGGTTATCACAAGATTTACATTCATCGACCTTTATACAAAGGTCCACCAAATTAAACATTCAAAATTTGAGTTTGTCGTAGTTCCTGGCCAATAAAGTTATATTTACAGACTGGGGGAAACAGGGTGTTACAAGAAGGGAGAGACCTATAGCCAACATAGCTATGGAGGATGAAATGAGATAGCTTCGTTGAAGGTTAGACACCATGGAAGAAGCACAAAGGAGAGCGCCAAATGTTGGATATGTTAGTGATGCTAAGGAAGAAAATCCAGAAGAAGAGGAAGCTCCAGTATAAGGAGCAACAAAGAAACAGTTGTTGAGAGTTGTTGTCAAGATGGGAACTAGGGTGAAGATAGAAGTTCCAATGTATGAAGTTAATCTGGACGTGGAATAATTTATTGACTAGATATTTTCTAGAAATGTGTTGGTCTATATTTTGAAAATAAAATTTGACGTGTTTAATACATTAAAACAATTTAGAGTTATGGTAGAAAAAGAGAACTAGTAGGACAATCAAATGTTTAAGAACAGATAATGGAGGAGATTTTACTTCTTTAGAGGTTGAAAAATGTTGCAAAGAATTTGGGATCATAATACATAAAACCATCGTATATAATCCCTAACAAAATGGCGTTGTAGAATGCATGAACAAGACTCTTCTAGAAATAGCAAGGAGCATACTCAGTAATGCCAATTTACATCAAGAATTGTGGGAAAAAGTAGTCACTTATACTTTCTATTCTATAAATTGATCACCGTCATTTATAATAGATTGTAAAATACCTGAAGAGGTATGGATGGATCATCCATGCAATTATTCAAATTTAAAAAAAAACTGGTTGTGAAGCTTATGCTCTTACTCCTAAGAATCAACGTTCTAATTTAGACCATAGATCAAAGAAATATATCTTTGTTGGTTATGATGATGTAGAAAAGGAATACATATTGTGGTATCCTACTTCCCACAAAATCATCATTAGCATAGATGTAATATTAAATGAATCTCCTCTCATTAGATCAAACAATGTAGTAGTTGATGTGAAACGGGAACAAGTACCATTAAATCAACAAATTCAGTTGGAGACCAAACAATCTATAGACATAAGGAAGCAAGAATATTTTGATGATAAATAAATCGCGGATGAAAAATATATTCAAGAGAATGTGGGAATTCCACAACCAACACCGAGAAAATCTACATGAGAGATATATCCCCCTAAGAGGTATACCGATTTTGTTTCATCCATTGTTTTGATTGCTAACAATGGGAACCTTCTTGTTATTAGGAAGCAATTAATGATATTGATAATGTGATACCCCACAAATAAAGTACTTAGCATGTTAATAAATTTCCTTAAGTGGAAAAATTCAAAATTAGGATTTGTAGGAAAAAGTAATTGTTATTAATTTAATTATTGTGCAAGATAGTGACTTGTCAAGTGTCCTTAATTACTGGACATATTTAAGAGACGAGATTTTTATTTAATCAATAAAAGGGGATAGAAGGAACAACCAAGTTAAAATAGATGATTATGAATCCATGAGTGGGGAACAAGATGAAGCCAACCCTGGGCATGAAAGGACATGTGTCAGAGGTCAATTTTGATGATTGACACACCCTGAAAATCAGGGACCCTGAAAATAAGGGATTTCCAAAGATGAAAAAATTCCCAAGGAGGGAAAAGAGCTTGGAAAATGACTAAGACCTAGGAAAACTAGACATATAAACATGTGTTAGGAGGTAGGATGCTTCTTAGAAAAGAAAACTCAAGAGTTGTTGTGTGAGCACTGAGGTGTTAACCAATTGCAGAAATACAAAAGGCTTGTTGGATAGGAAGGTTTCTCTTTTCCCCCTTATGGATTCATGATCAGGCTTGGGGGTGACTCGATCAAGTAAATTTGGTTGATCCTTTCTATGGTTGGGTGGAACTTTGTTGTTTCTTTTGTTTTCCTAGGTTTCATTTACATACATTTACTTTTCATGTTATTATTTCATTGGAAATATTTGGATGTGCAATTGCTACTGTATATTAGGAATGTTAAATAAAAATCAGAATTTATAATTATATGTAAATTATCACATTGTTGCTGATTAGCTAAGAAAGAAAAGATATGTTTAAAATGTAAGTTTATATAATAGCAAGATCGCGATATATATATATATATATATATATATATATATATATATATATATATATATATATGCAAGTTCATAATGTCTACTTATACCTGTGTGTATGGCATTTCCAAGCTCGAACAGGTGCAGTCGTGAACCATCTCCTGGAGAAGGGAGGGGGTGGTGTACAAATCCCGATGAGTCCTCGCATACTAGAGGCCCATCATTAATTTTTAGATCCATAAAAATATCAATTAACAAATAGAATAAACAAGCATTTGAAATGAGTAGCAATAATCTACTAAATATTAAATGTGGAAAGATAATCCTCATTAAAAATTTATAGCGCAGACAGAAGATTAATGGATAAGAAATTTATTCCATGTAAACTTTTGAAAGGAGAAATCCTTAAATATTTTTAAGGTGAGACGATGTTGTGCATTGTTCTCGTACACGTGAATTTCGATGGAATAATTTTCCACATACCTACGAATAAAGAGTAGATACGAAAGGATACGCATATATATTGTTATATGTCTCTCGGTGCAATTCAAAAAAAAAAATCACCAAGTATTGAATCATGTATATATTTATATAACGAGATATTAGTTATGTGTTCCTATTAAACTAAATTAAAGGGAGTCCAAAGTACAAAAAGGATTGAAGTAATATAATTGATCAAGCTTACGAAAGACATTGGAGAAATTAATCGAAGGGATTTCTTGTTTAAATATTATTTACCCAGGATCAAAACATGGGTTGGAAAGACCGAGCACAAATAAATTTTAAGTTATATATATTTTGCAGGAAGCGCTTGCAAAGAAGCGACCCTTATATAAGAACGTTGATAATAATAATAATGCAACTACGTCTAGGCTAAAGTAAAATGGTTAAAGGGTAATGAGATGGTGGAGTCACGACTTGACCTTCTCAGTCAACTTATATTAGTAGGGAACCCTAAATATTTAAACGAAATTCGAAAAGAAATATATTTGATAACTGAAGTAAGCTTAAGAAAAAAATTCATGGTGAATAAAAATATGAACACAGCCAGGATAAACGAAAACCCATATTAAAAATGTGAACACAACTAGGGTGAACGACAACCTAGAAACGGTAAGTCCAACATTCCCAATTCAAGCATGAGGGTTAAAGAAGATTTTATGGACTGGAGTGATACTCGAGATAACATGGTATTAAGCTCGATAAGTTAATAATATCATTCCCTAACATTTCGGCAATAAATGCATTTATGATATGGGTATATCTATTGTATACATGCACCAAGAGATTAATGGATAATTTAATAGTGGGGTGGTAAACAATCAATATTTCTTACAGTTAACAAGAGACCAAGTCTCAGATTCCTTAAATAATCCATTACAGTGTCATTCGATTTCCTCAAAGGTTAGAATGGAGTTGTTATCCTTACCTTGTGTAAATATCAGAATGGGGGAACCATAACCAGTAGTAAGCAAGGCCTCCATACTTAAAAATTCATCACGAATGTGGGTAGAAACAGTTCATAAACAACCAAATAACCCTCAAATGCATAACCAGAGGAGAGAACGATGCATCATAGAACTCTGAGAGAGGAAAGAGTGAGTACAAGATGCAAATAATGGACGAGCAGGTGATGGGTCCTCTTAGACCATGAATGATTTTAGCAACCTCATCTCAGAGAGGATAAACCCAAGGAGGGTCGAGGCCTCTACCCAACCTAGAGAGAAATGAATGTTGAAATTGTCACATTAGGATCAAAACTCCTCCAAAACCTAGTGCTCTGACGGATTGTGATAGGTTTAATGGCGTAGAGTACCCGACAGGTGGTCCACGATGTGTGTCAATCAAGAAAGGGCCTTAGCATGTTATGATTGGTAAGTTAGAGGAATGGGAAAATGACTCTTAACACTAAAATCTTGGTAGTAGTGTGTACGTCATTATATGATCTTTAATGCGTAACCAGTGCATTCAAGTCTATGGAGGAGATTGTGCATTATGGGTTTGGAGCTTTGATTTACATTTAAACTTTAGGCCCCGTGGTATGGTAATACCTTGGGTGTTAAACAGTCTAAGTATTGATAATTTACAATATGTTTAAACCATATGCCTTAAGATATGATAACAAGTTGTTTGTTGAACAATATTAGTATAATACCGTATGTTATATGTATGTAATATCCTTATACTTGCATTAAAATTTCGACTGGTAATCTCGCAAAAGAGGAAATAACTATGGGTTAAAGTTTTAAATATAAGAATCTTACAATTGACAACTTTAGGAAAAATTTGTAAGGATATAGACACATAAGAATTGTAATAAACATGTTAAAGAAGTATGTTAATACAAGCTAATGGTGTTAGATAAAATTATTCCTCTCAATTTTTAATAATTATCTCAAGAAGGGAATTATTCGAATTGTCGTAGGAATTAACTCTTTCCTTGAAACACCATTTTTTTTTTTTTTTTGTGGTAGAACAGATGGTATATTCCATATGGTATCAGAGCCAAGTTGAAAACACTAAATGTTATGGGGATGAACAAAATTCTAAAACAAAATTATGTATTCTTAATTTCTAACCAAGAAGAATATTTTATTGTTAAAGTGAAAGGATAATATTCAACCTTACAATATTTTGACAGAGAACGAAGAAGAAATTAACCCTGGAGGAAATGTCAATCAGAAAAACCCTGAACAAAAAAGTGAGAGCAGTTCAGCCTCGCAAGTGATGGAAACTATGAGAAGTCTCATAGTGGAACTTAAGAATTTTAAGGATGACAATGAAAAGACTAAGAAAACATAGGAATGAAAACAAGAGTTGAATGAAATATTATTGTGGAATATGGATGAGAGGAGTAAGTCAAAGAAAACATAGGTAAACAAAGAGACTAGCAAACAGTCATCTGAAAAATCTAGCAGAGAATCTAAGTCAAACGATAGATCCTCAAGAAATACTCAACCAAGATAAGAATAAAAAACACCATGTACTAAGAAAAGGAAGAAAGTATATCACCTGGAAGGTGAATTCAAAAATATAAAACCCTCCACCTTTGATGGAGAGTCAAAAACAGGTGAAGAAGTTGAAGCTTGGTTACCAGACATTAAAAAGTAATTTCAGATTTATAATTATTCTAGTAATATGAAGGTCAGAATGATAATTTATAATATGAAAGGTAAGGCTAGTATCTGGTGGCAAGATCTGAAACTAGAAAAAGGGTTGAAAGAGAAAAGAATGGAATGGTCAAAATTCAAGAAGTGTTTCAAGAAACAGTACCTATCAGAAATTTATTATGAAATAAATACCAAGAAATGTTATGAATTGAGACTAGGACAAATGTCAATGGACGATCTAATTAATAAGTTCCTAGATATGCTAAGATTTTTACCTTATATTAAAGAGGATAAAGTGAAAATTCAGAGATTCTTAAGTTGTCTACCACATTCCTATAAAGACAGAATTGAATTTGACAATCCTAAATCACTGAATGAAGTATTTAGAAAAGATAGAATGTGTTATGAATAGTATAAACTGAGATCTGAAACTCCTAAAGCGTGAAAGGATAGAAAACAGGATAAACTGAATCAATGTAAGAAAGGATTTAAACCATCTCTTATCATAATATGACCAAAGGATTTCAAAGAAATGATTATTCATATAGTACAAAGCAAACTCAAGGATAGTACAAACCAGTTAATTTGGGTTTTAAGAAGACAACAGACTGTCCAGAGAACCATTAAAATGTTGGGAGTGTGGAGAACCACACTTGCGAAGAAACTTTCCACGCTTAAATCCAGCAAATGGAACTACAATTCACAATATGCATGAATACACCACGGTAGGAGATATTGGGAAGACCATGCACATAACATTTTTTTCTCTAGAAGGGAGAAAAGCAGATCATCAATATATTGTATTAGAAATTGAAGGTAATATTAAAAGTAAACCAATCTCTATAATAATATATCCATGGGAAAGTTTGAGTTACATAACCCCAACATTAGTGGAGATATGTAAACTGGAAAAAGTAAAGCATCCTAAGTCTTGGCTAGTACAATTAGCTATTGGCACAAAAATGAAAGTATCGGAATATGTCTCTACGTGTGATATAGAAATAAATGATCAAAATACTCTGGTTAACTTAAATGTGTTACCCTTAGTATCTTATGACATTCTCATTGGTATGGATTGGTTGGAATCACACAAAGTTCTACTAAATTGTTATGAAAATTCATTGGTTTATCAAGACGAAAATGGGGTAAAAAGAACAATTCAAGGAATAAGGAAACCGATATCGGTAAGACAATTATCAACCATGCAACTTAAGAAATACATAAGAAAGTGTTGGTTGTGGAGCCTGATTATCTTCCTGATTCAGAGGTCTTTTACTTCCAGTCGTGTTTATACCCCATGAAGTATTTACACCCCAGAAGTATGTACACTCTTCCACGCGGGGG